>JAVXUL010100177.1:0-20147 GCA_035590515.1 Trichilia minutiflora | reverse complement strand
ACATAAGTTGATAAGAAATCTTTTGTATCATTTTGATATAACTCATTTTAACCAAAATTTCTAATGATCATAAGTGACCTCTAGTAAGATATCATAACCTTTAGAACACAGAGAATGTAATTTTAGAAAAACCCATATAATCATACTTATGTGTAATAAGGTTCCTTTACTGTTGACTGTCGATCGAGTACGGGCCATGAAGTCGTTAAACCTCTAAGTGAATCATAAAATTAAAACCTTAATCATATACAAGATCCGCATGTCCCAAAATACTTTTTCGAACTTGTGTATTTTAGTTAGAGATTTTGATTTTCATGTATGACAATTTCTTCTAGGATTTCAAGTTTTAATATCTGAGTCAACATATTTTATTTTGACTATCACCTGTTCTCATACAATAAGAACATATTATCATCAAACTTCTTCTATCAGGTGTGGTTAATTTGGTGTAATATACACAAGTAAATGATATGTCTCATTGCAGATAGTAGCTATGATGTCTTAGGTTAAAGGATTAGTGATTACTAGTATAGTTATTTGATGAATCATTGATTACGGATATTCACTTATGTTATTCATCATGTTTGGTCACATTCAATAACACATTTCCAACATATTATCCATGTTCATGCTCTTGTGACATAAGTCTCGACACCAAACTATTAGTATTCAATATTAATTCTTAGCAGCATCAAAATATATCAGTCATACAATGTCATTGTCCTTTATGATATTACCTCAACTAGAAACTTTTTTAGATGTATTCAAATTAAAATTCTGTACTCATAACTGTGACCACTTGCAAATAGAATCTTGACAGGTAACATATCGTAAGACATCATTTCGCATTACTACACTAATCAATAAAATAAATGCAACTAAAAAGAATACAAAATGATTAAAAATACCATTTTATTAATCATAAATAATTTTATAATTAATTATAAAGATATATTTACAAAAAATGATATCCTTAACTCGCATGACACAATTGAATCTAAAGTATATCTCAAATACTTTTAACTCGATCGTATATTTGTCTAATTTAAGTAGAAAAAATCAATTCATCAATCATATGAATAGATTAATAAAAATTTAACTTTAAAGCTCGGATGCTTAATTGACACCTCAAGGGAATTCTTTCCAAACTCATCTCAAAACTAATCAATTTCATCTAAACCTTCTCAAAATACTTAGCAAGAAATAATACGAAGTAAATGAGTCAATAATAGTGATCGAAGAAATATTTTTTAAAATAACAAAATTATCATTGAAAGGTTAAAATGATTAAAATATTCTTAGGTAAAAAATACTGGGTTTATGACTTGAAGAAGACTATCCGTTGTCAAGAGATAAAATAAAGATTAATTGGTATTTGGGTATGAATAATCTAAGTTAAAATTTTATCAAGATTTTAATTTGCCTTGATTTTTGAAATTACAAGTTTTAAATTAATTTATTTGTTATTTATATAGAAAATTTATTTATTAGTTCAGTTGAATAAAGTATTTGGTCTTTATTTGATAGATCCAAATTTCAAGTTTGATTTCCACAAATATACGTTCATATTTTTATATTTTATTAATTTTTTTATTTTTGAATCACCCTTAAATTATATTTGCTTCACATTTATATGTGGATTTTTTTAAATCTTATCATATTTGTATTTTAATTAAGTACATGTGAATATTTTCTAATTCAAATCATCCGAATTATTTTTGAGTATGGTTCGAATTCAAATAATTTTGCCACCCCCAATGGCAAGTCTCCTGAATCAATTAGCAAGCTTTATGTAAAATAAATACAATTTATCAATTTCAATAATTTGTTTTTGAAACATCATTTTATCGCATGTACTTATAAAACATAATTCAAATATTTTTGTTTTTTGACATCAAAAACACGTAATAATTATGTCAAAATTATTTTTTATTATTTAAAAAATTATTAAAAACACTGCACAATTTACACAAACACTGTTATTATCATAAATTTGTAATTATACTTTTGTCTCATACGATTTTCTTGAATACTATATAAAATATATTAGCCATGACCGAAGAATATTAAAAAAAGGGGACCATTTTGCTTAAAACACAAGCACATGGGACCATATTCAGAATAATCGGCAGCTTTAATTAGCCTATGGAAAAAAAAAGGAAAAGGAAAACAACACCCTAATTTTAAGGAATTAGTAATAATAAAATTCAAAAAATAATTAAATAATAAAAAAATAATTATAATGGACTAGTCTTGACCGTAAGGAGATGGGGTGTGGATTTACCCAAACATATGAATATATTTTATTACTTTTATATAAATAGAGCTGAAAGAGAGAGAGATGCATAATGCTATCTGCTGCAGCTATTGCTATATATATGCATATATTAAACTTAGTATTCTCTAGCTTGTTGCCTAACAACTGCATACAATTCAAGACTAAGGCTTTCTCTGTGTTTATAGCTAGTTTCTTTCAATCTCTGGATTGACTTAAATTGGTTCTTACGCACATAAATTGAAGCATTAAAGAGATGGGAAGGCAACCTTGCTGTGATAAAGTTGGGTTGAAGAAAGGACAATGGACGGCGGAGGAAGACAAGAAGCTCATCAACTTCATTCTCACAAATGGCCAATGCTGTTGGAGAGCAGTTCCAAGGCTTGCAGGTATATAGGTCTCCCTTTCTCTCTTTCATTCTTTATCCTATTTCATTTTTTTTTCAGAACAAAAATATATATTACCCATAAAAAATATATATTACCCATCCCTTTTATGAATCAGAGATGGGAAAAAATGTATATATATTACTCATCACTTTCATGAATTCAAGATGGGTTTCATTTAGCTTTTCCGTAAAGTGGAAACGAGTGTTTGTTGTTGGCATGAGGGTAATGATGAAGGGCGAATTAATGATTTTGTTCAGAAAGGAAGGCTGGCCAATTGTTACGATTTGAAATGGCTTTAATAATCTTTCTTAAAATTTTAATTGAACATGGCAATTATTTGCAGGATTGTTAAGATGTGGGAAGAGTTGCAGACTTCGGTGGACAAATTATCTCAGGCCAGACTTGAAAAGAGGTCTTCTTTCAGAATATGAAGAGAAAATGGTCATTGATCTTCATGCTCAACTAGGAAACAGGTTGGATAATTTTTCCATCTCTATTTCTTCTTGCCTTTTATGGTCTATTTCTTCTGGCTAGGTTCCTATGTTTTAATCTTTTTTTCTTTGTTTTCTTTTTCTTGGAATTTTCCAATTTCGGAAACGTTTCCCTTCTACATTACACGGTGGTTCCTCACCAACTCCGTGTTAAAAATGATAAAAACAAATAAATTATTTCAAAGACTCTTAATATCAATTAAGTTGGAAATTGCATTTTTTAAAATGAAGATTAAATTGAAGTTACGACATTTTCTGAAGACCAATACTATTCAGGATTTTGAAGAATGAGTTCCGTGTCCCCACCACAAGTATCTTCAATTAATAATTATTGGTAGTCGTCAGCCTCCGCTAACCATTCCTTTTTTAAATAAAACATTCTAAAATGACTGTCCTAATTAATACAACAATTTTCTTAATTTTCTAACTTTGAAAAACTTCTTTGACATTGACATTTCTAAACTTTCAGTAGGCATAAATAAAATCTCCAAAAATCTCTTTATATTTACATATTTTTACTGAAGTAATAAATTTATTTTACAGATGGTCCAAAATTGCTTCTCATCTTCCAGGAAGAACTGATAATGAAATCAAGAACCATTGGAACACCCACATCAAGAAGAAACTAAGAAAAATGGGCATCGATCCTCTGACTCACAAGCCTCTTTCTACTGTTGAACAACCCCCAAAACAGCAGCAGCAGCAACAACAAGAACAACCACTAGAAAATTCTATGATGATCAATGCTGTGTCTGAAATAGACCAAAACAAGGAACCTGACAAATCATTAAAGTCCTCCATCACTGAAGCCAAAGAGCAAGACAAAAGAACGACAAGCACATGCGACACGACCATGGAGATTTTGAACATCAGTGTTTGCACAGATGATATTCCTTTAATTGAACCACATGAGATTTTAATCCCTTGTTTACCAACAACTTCTACTACATCATCTTCATGTTCATCTAATTCTTCAGAGAATTCATTCAAGTTCCTGGAAGAATGGCTATTTCCAGATTTGGAATGGCCTGCTTGTGATTATGACAATAACAACAACAACAACAACATTATTAACAATCCTGGGTTCTGGGACGAAGATTTCGGCAGTTGGGATTCGTTAATCAATGATGACGATGGTGACAAAAAGGGTTAGCTCTCTCTCATCGGGAGAGTCGTGCTGATGCAACTCAAGGGTAATCCGCAGTGGCGGGGGAGGGGAAGAGGCATCAATCCTAACGGCGATGCCAATTATCTCCGATGCCAACTTTCTTTGATTCTCCTTTCAATCAGTGCCCAAGAATGGATTTGGGTCAAGATTCCGGGAAATTCGGGCTCATGGAATTTGAAAATTAATTTTCATGTGGTTTTTAGTTATCACACAGGAGAAAAATAATAAATCGAAAATCCGGGAGGCCATCTTTAATTTATTTTTTTTTTTAATTTACTTTTTTACGCTTTAAGAAAAAGAAGAACAAAAAAAATAAAAGCTTTTGTACATCATGGATTATCAATCTCATATGTCATGTTCTCCGTTTGTTCTCTTCCAATAAAATATGGGGTATTTGTAAAGTAGCCCCTCCATTAACTTTTTTCGCCTCTTAGTACTCATTACTTACTAAAAATTTTCTCTCTTAATTATTATTTGACAATTGCAATATCATGTCACTTTTTATTTTGGTAATTAATTAATAACAATATTGAATAAAAAATTACCCTCCTTATTTCAAATTCTTAAAATTTCAATTAGTTTTCATTATTAAATTTTAACTTTCAAAAAATATTGTAAATAGATAATTGGGAAACAGTTCGTACGAATAGGGATGTGAAATCTTATACATTAATCTTTGTTTTTTGTGTTATCTTACATTTTATCGAACTTATTATATTGGTCGGGGAAGTCAAGTGCTTATTATTGCATATTGAATTGAAGCAACCTTAATTATAATTGAAAAGAGTTTGAATTCAGGTTCCACTTCTCGTTGATAGACAACGTACGTAATTGTCTGCCAGTATTACTTGATCTTTGTAAAGGAAGGACAGGTCATGTTATCAAAGAAAATGGATGGGATTCATGTTTTCATTTAATTTTCAACCTCAAATCTATGGGGTTACTCTCCGAAACAATTCATCAATGAGTTATTTTTGTTTAATTATTCTAATTTTATCGAAATTTCATTTTGATATAACAAGACTAACTTATGCAATTAATAATATTTTTAAAATATATAGTACAAATAGTTTGAGTATCTCAAATATTGATCCAAATCCCTTTGTTTTTAATTCTTTTTTCTTTGACATTTTTTTCTTAAGTTGTTATTATTATATGTACCATTATTTCATGCAGGCAGCATTTAATGATATTATGATATTAACAAATAAAAATATGAGAAAGAATATATATATTTTTAATCCGTTTGGTCAATTCAGACTCCAAGTACTATTAATATTTCAATTCATGTTAAAATATTATACCGCTTCAGTTCACGTAGAAAATATTTTCTTACCCCAGTTCAAGGTCAAATTTACGTACATATAATATACCCACCCAGTAATTAAGAAAGTTCAAATTGTAATTAATTAATCAGTTTTATATTTCATTACTTTTGCAAATGACTTGCCTTTACTTGGCAAGAATCACATAGTTTGCTTTGTCTTGCTAATTAAAACCGTAGGCTGCGAGTAACAATGACATTGGTCCAACCGTATATTGTGATATATCCATACTTCATATTATAATGAACATTCAAACTTCCATATATATATATATATATATATATATATAAACATTATGTATGCAAGTTAAATTTGTGTGTATGCATAATATCATATTAGATATTGGTCTAATATTAGTAGGGTGATAATTTAAATAAATGAATCAAATTTGAGTCAACTTAAATTTGATTTATTTATTATTTGAGTCAATATGAATATGATTCTTTTATTATTCAAATCAAGAGGGTTAATTCGAATTCAATTCATTAATTATTTGAATTAACAAGAATTGATTCGTTTAATATTTTTATCAAATTTAGCTATAATTTCAATATAAACTTAGCAATTAAAAATGAAATATAATCAATGTAAACTTTTTTCAGGTATCAAACAAACTCCAAAAGGAAATTAATATTTTCATCAAATTAAGCTATCATTCGAACATAAATTTGCACTTGACAGCTAAAAATGAAATATAGCAAATGCAAGCTTTTATTTTTATTTTTCCAAGTATCAAGCAAACTCCAAATAATAGAAGTGTGAAATTTTTTTTTTGAAGCTTGTCTCAGGTCTCAAATTTTAAGAAAATGGAATCTACCTATTTAGAAATGGAAAGAAAGGGGAGTTTACCCACCCACCCACACACATGGTTTGGTTTTGAGTCGAACTTGAATTGGATTTGATTAATTGTATTTTAAACTAATAAACAAATTTAAAATATCAAATTTAAATTTGATTCGTTTATTATTCGAGTTAATACGAATCTGATTTGTTTATTATTCGAATCAATATTTTTAAATTTGAATTCATTTAAACGCATAAAATTCGTATCAAATGATCGTTCCTCAACCCAAATTATCACTACTACTTTTTAAAAAAATATTAATTTAGGGTCACATTTATATTAAGAAGCATAAAGATAAGAAAAAATATGATTATGATAGAAAAAATTTATCACAGATGATAGAATGATTCTAATATAGCAATCCCACCCAAGAATTTTTCAAAGATTTAATGATGAACATTGATGACAATTTTCTTTGATACGAAATTAGATTATATATATATATATATATATATATATATATATATATAATGACTTAAGTTGCTAACAAAACTAAGATTCAAAATTCAATTAGATAATGTATCATCAAGGGAGTGAGATTCTTGGAAGTATCTTCCACGTTGTTCTTAGCTAGCTACCACTTGCAAGCAAAATTTTATTTCAAAATTCAATTAGATAATGTATCATCAAGGGAGTGAGATTCCTGGAAGTATCTTCCACGTTGTTCTCAGCTAGCTACCACTTGCAAGCAAAATTTTGTTTTGAAGTATCATTGACATTGACCGTTGAAACTTTTTTTTTTTTAAACTTGAATAATGTTTGGATTTTTAATATACGCAGAGAAATGTAAAACATTGCTTTTCTTTGAACAATTCTTAATTCATCTTATGACTCAAAAATTGAAAAGAAATATTTGTGCACCTCATTGCAAGCATATTTTTTCCCTATAATTTGAAAAAAATAAAGAACAGTTTCCAAAATTTGTTCGATGCTTAATTAGCATCGGACAATCTTCCAAGACTTTGTATGCTAAAAGCAAAGTTCATACTTCGAATTTAGATAGCATATCATTGCTTTGAGCATACCTTACCAAATGCAATTTTTGGTCTTGAAAATATCATAAAATTTAAGAAATTTCATTTTTGGGACACTATTTAATAAAACGTGATCCAAAATTCTAGCATGGTCGCTTCATTTTCATGTGTAAAAAGTTACAAACTTACAATATAGACAAAAGTTGAAGACTTGAACTAGGAGTTGACGACTAGAAACGCGGATTAGACGATCACTTCAAAGACATTAAAGTAAAAACATCTACCAATAGTTTTTGGAGATAGAATTGTACAAAATTATGAATATTTTTATTTCAATCATTCAAAGATTGTGAAGGTTTAAATTCAAATGTATGCCCTACATATAAAGTGAAAACTAGAAGTGATTTGCCAACATTTTTTGTACCATCATTAGTTCTTGAGAATCTTTTAGGTTTCAACCTAGTTGAATGCATTCACACTCATATTGGTTTGTATTTTTTCTTCTCTTGGGATATTATTTAGACTAAGCTCTACTTTTTTTGCCTTGTTTCCCACAAATATGTATTAGAACCTTTAGTATAAACCAATTTCTTGGGCGTTATCAATTTATGGTATATTTGTAATTAGCTACAATTCAAATATTTTATAAATAATCTTTTTAGTTGGCCTTTACTATGTACTCATTCACCAATTTATATTGATAACTAATAATTTTGTTTTATAGAATGTATAGATTGAAAGTCAACAATACATGTGTAATTTACTTCTCAATACTATGAGTGTGATTAATACTACTTTGACTTATTAGCTCCAATTTTAAATAAATAAAAAAATTTGACGGTGTTCTTCTAGAAAATGTTTTTTAATTAAAAATTCAAATATTTGTCTTTTCATATAAAAAAACTTTTAGGTGTTCTTACAAAAAAAAAAAATGGAAACAAATTTACGTAAAACCATTTCATTTAAAAGGAAAAATTGACACGCCTTAGTTTGGCTAATTAACCCACGAGAATTATGAATAAATTGTACTTTTCATTATTTGTATATCAATATTATAACGAAAAATATGAAAATAAAACGGGTGATTTTTTGATAATTGACATGGATGCATAAATATAAACATAAGTTCAAATATATTAAATTCGATTCATCAAAACATTAAAAAAAAAAAATTGTATAAACTCCAAAAATTTTTTTAAAAAAATTACAAGATAGCATAAATTGAAACCCTCTTTTACACCGTCACAAAAGGACTTTGCAAATAAAGAAAGTTAACTTTGTCTCTATTGTTAGGTTAATTTCAAGATTAACACAACTCCACGAACAAGATTAAGCAAGAATTCGAAGTAATCAAAATCAAGAAGTCAGAAGAACAAATACAGAAGCAAATGAGAAAGAAAACACAGGCAACACATGTGACGTGGTTCGGCTCAAGTTGAACCTACATCCACGGCAGACTCTTCGAGTCCAGAAGCTTTTACTGAAGAACAGAGAACAATTTTACAAGCTTAGCTCTCTAAACTCTCTACTCGATACAAGAATCAGAAGGTTCTAAACTAACCCAACCACCAGCCTCTTTATAACGTTTCTGGAAAACCCAGAAATGAAATTCTGTTAATTCTGTTATGAGGCAAAATTACTCATATGCCATTAATGAATACACAGCACGTTAAAGGCTCCAGGGGCAATTCCGTCAAGTCACCAATCTCAACGAAATTAACTGAACTTTCTAGCCACTGTTCTTCTTCTTCAATTCATCTGAACTCAGCCACTAGATTTGATTGACTTGGATCATAATCCAACAAAAAAGCACTTAAAGATCTAAAATGAATGAAAGCAATGGAAGAAGTGATGTCAATGATATAGGCTAAAAGATAGAAAAGTCATTTAAATGAAATGGGTATTCAAAACAAAGCTCAATGTAGATAGCTGCATCAACAAATACAAGGCCAGACTTGACGTTAAAGGGTATGCTTAGATTTTTGGTGTTGATTATTCTGACACCTTTGCTCCGATTGCTAATTTAGACACAATCAGATTATTGCTAGCAATAGTAGCACAAAAGGGTGAAAAGTGTTCCAATTAGATATCAAATTAGCTTTTTTAAATGATATATTACAAGAAGAAATATATGTGGAGCAGCTAAAAGGATTTGTAGAGCAAAGAGTAAAAGATAAAGTTTATCTGCTCAAAAAGACTCTTAATCTATAGCCTAAAACCCTGTCGAAGAGTTTATTTGAATCTACTTTTTATGTTAAACATAAGGCCAATGATATTCTCATAGTGTCCCTTTATGTTAATGATTTATTGTAACAGAAAACAATACAAGGCCGGTCGAAGAGTTTAAAAAGGAAATGATGCAGGTTTTAGAAATGATAGATCTTGGTCTTATGACCTATTTTCTTGGGATGAAAGTCAATTAAGGTCAAAATGAGGTGTTCATCTACCAAAAGAAGTATGCAAGGGAAATATTGACGAAATTTCAAATAGAGGAGTGCAAAGCAACACGGACAACGCTGAATCAAAAAGAGAAGTTAAGTAAGGAAGATGGTTTTGACAAAATTGATATAAGTTACTATAGAAGTTTGATTGGATGCCTAATTTATCTCACTGTAACAAAACTTGACATTATGATTATTGCAAGTCTCTTATCTCGTTTTATGGATTGTGTTAGTGAAATGCATTTAAGAGCAGTAAGAAGAATATTAAGGTGTATCAAAGGTACTGTTGATATAGTTTTAAGTTTGAGAAGTGTCAAAATTTCAAGTGAGTTCTCTAATAATGATTAGAAAAGATATGTTGATGACATGAAAAGTACCTTAGGGTACTGTTTCAGTTTAGGTTCAAAAGTTTTCTCATGGAGCTTAAAGAAGCAAGAGATTATAGCATAATCCACTGTAGAAATGGAATTCATTGTAGTAATAGTAACAGTTAATCAAGATTTATGGTTGAAAAAGGATGATACAGATATTTTTATTGACAATCAAGCAGTACTTGCAATTTCTCACAATGCGATATTCTATGAGAAGATTAGGCATTTCAACATTATTTCTTCTTGAGCAAGATGCAGAAAAATGGAGAAGTAACTCTAATTTACTGCAAATCTAAATATTAGTTGGCAAACTTATTTATAAAACCACTTTTAATCAGTAAGTTTGAGCTTCTAAGGCAAAAAATTGGAATTTGTATATCCTAAAGTAAGAAGGGGTGTTAGATATTTGCTTTAGGACTACAAATATATTTATGTGATATTTTATTATTGCTTCAGTTATTTAATTAAATTTTTTCAGGTCAATAAGTTTTTCCTACTCTTTAGGAAGCTACTACTTTGTTTTTGATATGTTTTGTATCATGACTCGAATGGTTTTGTTTTCGCTCCATGATTTTCTTTTAATTTGTTTTTTTAGCTATTTAAATATAAATTTGATGCATCAAAAATGGTAGAATTCCTTTTGTTGCTGCATTCCGTTATTCTCTTTTCTGCAACATCAGATTTCTCTAGTTTTCAACTTTTAAATACCAACAAAGGTTTTATATTGGGTCCTTTTAAACATTTGAGGTTGAGAATACATTATCTTACAAATCATTAGGTGGAATATTTTTTTACCCCGTCAAAAGTGATTTATCTTTTCCTTCATCAATTTTAATGGCAGGTTAAGGGTTCTTTAAAACATGATAAATTCTTTGAACCATATATAGATGAAGTGGATTAGTCTCAATCCTACTTGACTAAGAGAGAAAAAAACTTTATTGGCTGTAGTTTGAGTAAATCCCATGTCAAAGCAGAGTGCTTCTTACTTCTACAAATTATTTGAATTTCCTAGACTCGAAGTAATATTTCATGGTACGGAAATTTCATTTAAAATTAGTTCTCCCAGAAAAGTCAAATTTCCTGTTGTGTTAATTGAACCTAACAAACGTCTAAAGCAATTAATTGAGTAGTTGATAATCAACAGAAACTTCATATGATAAGAACACAGAGGTAATTTGATGAACTGAAGAGAAGATCACTGGTTAGATGGCTCAGTATTTGAGGCCTAAATCAGGAAATGGAACAGCTTAGTGTTTTATTAATCAAGAAAGATAGTAGAAGATGGTCACAAGACTACAAATGTAGGAACGTAACTCAGTCTCTTTAACAACCTGTACACTTGAGCCTGATTTAACAAACATAATTTGTACATGTTGAAAAATAAGGACCTCAACTCCAAGAAATCAGCTACTGCCACTCTGCTCTATAATATTCAACCTTCAAGAAATACACAAACAAGCAATCACAGTACACATACAAACAGCAAAACACATATCACATGAAGAGAAACCAACGAAGAAGAAAATGGATTTTAGAGAAAAAACTGAATTTTATTCATCAAGATTTGTATAGAATAAATACTTCTCACTCTCGTCCGAACTGGTATCAATGACAGATATTTTATATACTAACACCTGTCACTTTTTTCTTCTATCACAGCCTTCACACTTTAGCATTTATCAGCGACTGCCTATAACAGAAAATTCTAGCTGCATTCAAATATACCAGGTCATCAACTACCTTAACAGCCTTGGTTCAAGTTGCTACTGGTTCCAGTTATATTGCTCAGCATTTTGAATCATCCTGCAACAACCTCTACCTTGATTTTAAATGCATTAACATGCCCTCCAATCTTTTCCTCTTCTCAACTCTAAAACTTTCTGGAATTAAATCCTCCAACAAGTTTTATCTTGATCCCAGGTTCTGCAAAGCTTTTATGCCTTCTTTCCTTTACACCACTTGTCTGCACATTATCTTGCTACTATCTTTCATCCAATAGTGCTACATAACCAAGATTTTTATTCCTCTTCTAGTTGAATTAAATTCAAACAATGCCTGAACTTAGAGACTGTTATAGCCTTTGTTAAGGCACCTACAGAATTATTTTTAGTATGTATCTTTTGCACCTTACACAACCCTTTAGCAATTACATCTCTAATAAAATACAGTCTAACATCAATGTGTTTTGTTCTGTCATAAAACACATATGATATTTTGCAAGTTGGATTGCATTTTAATTATCATAAAAGACTGTCACCTCCTCTTACTTTATCCCCAACTCATTTACAATTCCCTTAAGCCAAATGGCTTCTTTTAAGGCTTCAGTTACTGCTATATACTTTGTCTCTGTGGTTGACAAGACAACTAAATGCTGCAAAGTTGATTTCCAGCTCATGTTATACTTGTTCAAAGTGAATGAGTAACTTGTAAGAGATCTCTTTTGGTCTTAGTCTACTGCAAAATCAGAATCAACAAAACCTGTAACATTTTCTGCTACTTTTGCATCACCACCATATCTTAGTCTTAGATTCTATTTCACTGATTGTCAGTGAATTCTTTCAGGATTTCCCATAAACCTGCTAACCACACTTCAGGCATATGCTAAATCAGGTATGGTATACATTATTGTATACATAAGGCTCCAAACCACACTTACATATGGTAACATAAGCATTTCCTCCTTCTCTTCATTAGTTTGAGGACTTTGATGTTTGGATAATTTGAAATGAGGGGCTAAAGCCACCTTTATTGCCTTTGCATCCTTCATTCCAAATTTCTCAAGAATCCTTTCTAGATAACATCTTTGAGACAAATAGATGATGTTCTTTTTCTTGTTTCTACTTAACTCAATTCTCAGAATTTTCTTAGCGGGACCAAGATCCTTCATCTCAAATTCTGACTTCAACATCTCTTTTAATTAATCAACTTCATTATATTTTTATTGGCTACCAACATGTCATCAACATATAGAAGTAAATACACTTTATCAACTTCTGAATCTCCTTTAAAGTATACACAACTGTCAAAAGAACTCTTGTGATAGCCACCCTTGATCATGAACTCATTAAACCTCAAGTTCTATTGTTTTGGGGATTATTTGAGTTCATATAATGATTTTAGTAATAAACACATATGATCAACCTTCTGCTTGTCTTCAAAACCTTCTGATTGTGCTTGTAAATCTGTTTATTAAGTATTCTATGTAAAAAAGCTATTTTTACATCTAATTGGTCCAACTCTAAGTCCTGAACTACCACTTAAGCTAACAACAATCTAATGAAAGTGTGCTTTACTATTGGTGAAAAGATTTCAATGTAATCCACAACCTTCTTTTGTGTAAACCCTTTTGTCAATAGCTTGGCTTTATACCTCACTCTTATTATTCCTATTTCATCTATTTTCTTCTTAAATATCCATTTATAGCTATTATCTTCCTATTCAGTGGCTTAGGAACTAGTGTTCAGGTGTTGTTCTTGACCAGAGATTTCATTTCATCTTTCATTGCTTGCTTCCACTGATTTTTATCATGTCTATTGAAAGCTTATCTTATACTCATAGGATCATCTATTATATCATTACTAGACACATTAAAAGCATATCCTATAAGATCTATATATCCATACTTATTTGGTGGTCTAGTTTGTCTTCTGACCCTATCTCTAGCTAATATGTAATCATCCATATCAGAATGCTTTCCAAGCTTATCATTAGACTCTTCTACTTTTGTGAGTTGCGTCTTTTTTGCCTCAATTGATTCTACCTTAAATTGAACTACTTCTTTTTGTTTCTTCTGATCTTCATCTTTGCACATCAGCATTTCATCTTCTTTAAACACTACATTTCTGCTTATAATAGTCTTTTATAAATTCCTATCATAATATCAAATTTTGTAGCCCTTTGTAACTTCTGGATAACTAACAAACACTTCTTTAATTGCTCTTGCATCCAGTTTTCTTTGTTTATTGAGCACAAATGCTGTACAACCAAAGATCCTGAGGTGTTCAAGGTTAAGCGGTTTCTCAGACCAAATTTTTTCTAGTATCTTGAAGTTCAAAGTTTTACTTAAGCATCTATTCACCAAATAGACTTTTATTGTAACTATTTCTGCCTAAAAAAACTTAGTCAGGTATGCATTTGATAGCATGCATCTAATTCTTTCCATCAAAATTCTGTTGAGTCTTTCTACAAGTCCATTCTATTGAGGAGTATATCTCACTGTCTTATGCCTCAATATTCTATATGCATTACAAAAATTATCAAATTCTTTATTACAATATTCAACGCCATTGTCAATTCTCAGCACTTTAATCTTATTCTCTTTCTGATTTTCTACCAAAGTTTTCCAGGTTTTAAACTCACCCAGCACTGAATCTTTAGACCTCAATACCTTCAGCTAAACTTTTCTAGAAAAATCATCCAAGAAGGTTACAAAATACCTTGCCCTTCCTAATGAGTATACTTAAGCAAGTCCCTACAAGTCAAAATGTATACAATCTAAAATGCCCTCTGTTCTATGTTTTCCTATATTAAACTTCAGTCTATGGTGTTTGCCATACATGCAAGATTCATAGAATTCTAATGTTTTGTCATCAAAGCTACCTAGCAACCCTTGTCTTTTTAATTCTAATAAGCCCTTTCACCAAGGTGTCCAAGTTTTTATGTCATATTATGAGCCTATTTGATGTTGAAGAGGTGACTGAGTTTATCTCACCAGGAACTGTTGTCCCATCTAAGACATACAATCCATTCTTTTTAGTCCCTTTCATTATCACTAAAGATCCTTTAGTAATCTTAAGAACTCCAGTTTCAGATTTAAATCAATATCTCAGATCATCTAAGGTTTTTAGGGAAATTAAATTTCTTTTTAGTTCAGAAACATGCCTGACCTATTCCAAGACTTTATATATTCTATCCTGAAGGTTCAATCTGCATTTCCAATTCCTTGTACACTATAAGCTACATCATTTCCCATTAGAACTTGTCTACCATTACTTGCTTCAAAGAAACTGAACAAACTTCTATTTGGACATATGCGAAAGCTACACCTAAAGTCCAGTATTAATTCATTTACAAGTATGTTATCTGTTGCAGTCAGCAGAAATGCATCTTTATAATCTACTTGAGATGCCACTGCTACATCAACTCCTTTATCCATTCTTTTCCCCTTTCTTGTATTTTCTTTCTAAACAATTATGTTTTAAAGTACCCTTCTTTATGATAATGAAAGCATTTCAATTTCTTTCCCCTAGATCTTGATCTTTCTTCATTTTTTCACTTAACACTTCTTCTTTCTGTCCTCCCTCTAGCCATCAAGCTTTCTATTGTATTTCAACTCTTTTCATTAATCTGTTTTGTTAGTTCTTTTGAATTCAACAATGCCTTTACATCATCCATGGATAGAGTTAATCTTTTATATAACAATGTGTCCACAAAATACTCATATGATTATGGTAAAGAAGTTAAAACAATTAAAGCTTGATCTTTATTTGCAATTTTGAAGTATATTATTTTCAAATCCAAGATTAGTTTATTGAACTCATCAAGATGTTTATTAATAGAACCCCCCCCCCCCCCCTTCCTTTAATCTAAATGGAAAGCATAAAGTCTTTTCTTCATGTACAACCTATTTGGATTGGATTTGGTCATGTATTTGACTTCCAATTTGGACCAAATTGCTAGTGTTGTGGTCTTTTTTGACATCTCCCAAAGAACTTCATCTTTTAGTGAAAACACTACTGCACTGTATGCCTTCTTAATGATTTCTTTCTTATCGAAGTCAGTTAAGGCTTTTAACATTTGTTCTTCCTCCATTAAAGCCTCCACCAGTCCTTCATGCACTGAGAAAACTTTTATTTTAATTTTTCAGATATTAAAATCATTCTCTATAAATTTTTCAATAAAAAACTTTGAAAATGACACCATAGTATCTGATTTCTAGTGGCTTTGATACCAGTTATTGAAGAACAAAGCCCTTAACTCCAAGAAATCAGCTACTACCACTCTGCTTTGTAATCTTCAATCTTTAGAAAATAAACAAACAAACAATTACAGTATATGTACAAACAGCAAAACACAGATCACATAAAGAGAAACCAACAAAGATTAACACAGAAGAGGAAGAAGATGAATTTCAGAAGAAAAAATTGAATTTTATTTCATCAAGATTTGTACATAATAAATGCTTCTCACTCTTGTCTGAACTAGTATCAATGATAGATTTTATACATACTAACACCTGTCACTTTTTTCTTCTATTACAGCCTTAACACCTTAGCATTTATCAGCAACTGTTTGTAATAAAAAATTTCAGCGGCATCCTGACATACCAGCTCATCAACTACCTTAATAGCTTTGGTTCAAGTTTTTACCAGTTTCAGTTATCTTGCTCAGTATTTTGAATCATCCTGCAACAGTATAGTTGAAAAACCAGCCCGGTAGCCACATCATTAGCTTTGATAATATAGAATTGAGAACTGTTCTTTCACAAACCTCCACATTGGTTCGAAAACTCAACATATATCAAAATCTTCAATATCAACATTATGAATCAAATCCCTATAGTAACAACTAATTAAGGTGGTAATGCTTTAATAAGCATGTAAGCTAGATTCTTTAAACTATGTACCTTCGCTAGCTTGATAACCCTTTTCAATGTCATTTCTACTAAAATGCAATCTTTCATCTATATGTTTTGTTCTATTATGAAAGACTAAATTCTTCCTCAAGTGAATAGCATTTTAACTATAACATAATGTAAGAGTAAAATCTTTCATCTATATGTTTTGTTCTATTATGAAAGACTAAATTCTTCCTCAAGTGAATAACATTTTAACTATAACATAATGTAAGAGTAATCTAGCAAACTACAATCTTAGAAGTTGAAAGTTGAAGCTGGAAGTAGTTGGGAGCTGAATGCTGAAGCTGGGAACTGAAGTTAGAAGCTGCTGAAAGACTGAAGCTATTTATTAGAGCTGGAGTTGAGTTCTAACAGATTCTAGGTGGCAAGATTCAATCTTGGAATATTAGAATCATGTAATTGAAAACTGAAGGGAACGTGAGTTGGTTGAGCTCCAGGAGAATTAGTTAAAGTGAGTAGTAAGTTACAGGAGTTAGGATGACAGATTCTTGGTGTATATAAGCTGACAGAAGGTGGCTGTGAAGAGGAGGTTTTTTGAGTGTTTTTCCTTCTTCCTATGTATTTCTTTCTAAAGCTGAGTATTAATAAAAGTTGATTTCTTCTTGAATCTATTCGGAGTGATTTGTTAATTTCTTAGTTAATTACTTCACTTGTAAGGTTGATTGTTCAGGGGGCACGTTAACAAGTCTGGTTCAAGTTCTCTGTTGCTGTGTGTTTTATTTCTTGGTGCAGACTGTTCTTCTTCTTCTTCTCCTTGTGGTTGTTTCTTGGTCCAAAAAAACTCACAGGTGGTATCAGAGCTAAAAGAAAGAAAGATAGGAGGTAAGAATGGTGTCAACCAAATATACAATAGAGAAGTTCATGGGGGAGAATGACTTCAATATATGGAAAATGAAGAAGAAGGCTTTGCTGGTTCAAGAAAGCTTGGAATCTGCCATTGAATAAGAAGGAGTCAGAATCGAAGGAAAGAAACTGACTGAGTTAAAAATTAGTGAGATTAAGAATAAAGCTCATAGTGCTCTAATCTTATCTTTGTCAGATAAGGTGTTAAGAGAGGTTTCTAAAGAAAATATAGCAAAGGAGGTGAGGGACAAGCTGAATGATCGTTACTCTAAGAAAGCTACTGCCAAGAGGTTGTACCTGAAGAAAAGAATGTATGCATTCTACATGAAGGAGGGTACATCAATAGAGAACATCTTGACAACTTTAACAAATTGATGCTGAACTTGGAGACTGTGGAGATCAAAGTTGATGATGAAGATTAAGCCATGATGTTGCTGACTTCTCTTCCACCCTCATGTGAATATTTTGTTGACACTCTTTTGTATGGCATGACATTTCTTTCAATGGATGATGTCAAGAATGCTTTGAACTCAAAAGAGTTAAACAAAAGAATAGGCCAAAGAAGTCAGAATGGAGAAGAGTTAATGGCTCGTGGAAGATAAGAGAAGAAAGAAGCAAATTGGAATAACAGAAGCAGATCTTCATCAAAAGGAAAGAATCTTAAGTGTTTCTTCTATCATAGAGAAGGGGACTTCAGAAAAGATTGTCCTGAAAGACAGAAGAAAAGGCAGGAGAAGATAGGTTTTACAAATGGGAGTTCAGCCATGGTGACCCAAGAAGATCTCCAAGATTCGTTTCTCCTCATAGCCTCAGATAAATCCACTGAAGGTAAGTGGATATTAGACTCTGGTTGTACCTTTCATTTATGCCCAAATGAACTTATGTTTGTAATACTAGAAAGAAGGGAGAATAGAATAGTGTTATTAAGAAACAATGTAGCATGTAAGGTGCTGAGAATTGGGTCAGTGAGATTTAGACTTCATAATGGCACAATGAAGGTGTTAAAAAATGTGAGATATGTGCATGAGTTAAAGAGAAACCTGATTTTATTAGAAATGTTGGATTCACATAGGTGTGGTGTGAAGGTAGATAATGAAATTATGAGAATTACAAAAGGCTCACTAGTAGTAATGAAGGGGACCAGAAAGGATGGCTTGTATGTCTTAAATGGCTACTCAGTAAGTAGAGAAGCAGACCATGTAGTGAGTAAGCCTGGAGATATGATGATGCTATGATATATAAGGTTAGGACACCTTGGGGAGAAAGGTATTAGAGAGTTAGAAAAGCAGGGGCTACTGGGAACAAATCAACTTAAGGTGCTTAAGTTCTGTGAGCCTTGTGTGATGGGGAAACACCATAGGGTAAGGTTTGAGAGATCAACTTACAGATCAAAGGAGGCATTGAAATATGTCCATACTGACTTATGGGGGCCTGCATAAGTTGCATCACTCGGAGGAGCCAAGTACTTCTTGTCCATTATTGATGATTTCACAAGGAAGACCTAGATTTACGTACTCAAAGATAAAACAAAGGTTCTTGGAAAGTTCAAGGAGTGGAAAGCAAAGGTTGAAGCACAGAATTGCAAGAAAGTAAAATGCCTAAGGATAGATAATGGAATGGAGTTTTACAATAGGGAGTTTGAAGATTTCTGTCACAAGGATGGAATTATAAGACACAAGACTGTGGTTCACACACCACAGCAAAATGGCGTGGTAGAAAGGATGAACAGATCACTTATGGAGAAGGTGAGATGTATGCTTCACAATGCAAAACTTCCAAAGGTGTTCTGGGTAAAAGCAACAGTGACAGCAACCTATCTACTTAACAGATGCCCTTCATCTGTTCTAGATTTCAAGACTCCAAAAGAGTTATGGACAGGAGTTAAACCAAATCTAACTCACCTGAGGATATTTGGATGCACTGCCTATGTGCATGATAAAAAAGGGAAGCTTGATATAAGAGCTTTGAAACGAGTCTTACTGGGGTATCCAAAGGGAGTGAAAGGTTACAAGGTTCGGTACAAAGTTGATAGAGAAGGAGGAAGTGTAATCAGCAGGGATGTGACCTTATGTGAAGCAGACATGCTAGCTAAAAGTGAAAATAGAGAAAAAACAACAAAAGATGGAAAAGATGATGGAGACCAAATTGAGGTAGAGCTTGGGAGTTAGTCTCATAAATCTGTTGAGGTATCAAGTGACGAGAAAACAGAAAGTAGAGAGCTAATTGGATCCGAACAAACATCAGATGATTACAACTTGATCAGGGATGTGTGAAAAGACAGATCAAGTCTCCAGTGAGATATGGCTATGCAGATTTGGTGTCTTATGCATTGGTGACAGCAGAATGCTTGGAGGAACCAACTAATGTGAAGGAAGCCTTGAGTGGAGTT
>JAVXUL010100159.1:0-20149 GCA_035590515.1 Trichilia minutiflora | reverse complement strand
ATTCTCAATAACTAGGACTTGACTTTTGACTTCATTAATTATTTCCAATGCAACTATTAATGCTTCATTTTGCATCAAGTGTTCCCTTTTCTTTTTTTCTTTTGGTGGTGGTTAGCTGCCACATTCAGATTATTATCTTGAGTTACCTTTTCATCGCATTTATTTATGTGAGAAGTAACAAGTTACTGTGATTAAATGTAGGTCTTCCAAAAGGGAATCTGTGCAACAAGACCATCCCTGATTAGTAACCTTCCTTACTCAGAAGGAGTTGCTTGTGGCGGCTATCACACGTGTGTTGTGACAAGTAAAATTTTCCTTTTCAAATGGTTTAACTTTATTTTGATTTACGCTGTTTTAAGAGTATCACCAGGTATCTAGGATAATCTTTAAAGTTGATGAAACAAGAATTAAGTAGATTTTCATCCGTAAGGATTATTTAATAAGTATTTGACAAAAGTTTAAGTTCATATCAAGAGCAAAAGCACAACAATAGGATTTAAGCTCAGGAGTGAGTGAGCAATGAGGTTCAATCTCAAGTCTCAACACAAAACAAACACAATGTACTGTAATTTAATTAATACATAGAGAGAGAGAGAGAACATGAATATTGCTTTGTCCTAGGTTGTATTTTACTAATAAGAGTATAAGATTTTAGCTTTAACACCAGTATCTTCATGTTATCTCTCTTCCTAATATGCCACCAGTTTTTTAACACTAGTATATTCATGTTATCTCTATTCCTAACATTTTGCTAATATGCCACCAGTATATTCCTATTGTAGCTTTAACAGTACGGATACTAACACAAGCCACTTGGTCAATCTGGCATTGATACGTGTCAAGTTGCCACTTGGGATATCAAGTCAAATATTTTGGATTGAGTGGTAACTTGTAAAAGGGTCATTCATTAGCATTTGATTGATAGAAAGAGCATTGGAGGATCATTTTGAAACTTGAGGATGGGGCTAATGTTGGGTGAAATCTTGGGGGTGTTTATAATATAGACTATTTTTTTTTTCCTAGTTTCATAGACAGGGATTAATAAGGAATCAAAAATTACTCTAAAATAAGGGATTGATTATTATATAGCGTTACAGCCACCAACACAAAATTTAAAACTCCAAACACTAATGTGGAAAATCATAGGTTAAAAAGAAAAGTTAAAGTTGTAACTGGAAAACTCACCAACTTGCGACATTAAATTTGTAATTTCTGTTATATGGTAGCTGTCACTTAAAATAATGAATTAGTGCAACTTGTATTAAAATAAAACCTAAACTAAAGTGATATTTCACCCGATAGTTTTCCTTCAAGCTAACCAGAGGACAATTCTGTTCAGGCCCTTGCAGTCTCTAACAGTGCAAAAAAAAAAAAACTTGATTGAGAAAATATATAATTTGCTTCTTTGGAGGATCTTAGTGTCTCAGATCTCACAGAGAAGTTTAAAAGGCAGGTGTTTGGCCAGTGGTAGTAGGTTGGTGGTAGCGGTAAAGATTTTGGATATTATTTTGGCTCTGAAAGAGTTGGTAGTTATTTAGGAAAAGTTCTGTTCTGATTCTGTTGTTGCGTTGGTTTTGTGGGAAAGTGGTTGGGAAACTGTCTGGAAAAGTGAAACATTTTTTATTTATTTGTTGTGCTTTAATGTTTTGTTGGGGGAGCGTATCAAAAGTTGCCTATTGCACCAAATTGATACCACGCAGATTATTCAATGAAATAAAAGAGGAAGAAAATGGAGAAAATTAGAAGAAAGGGTAGAAATGTAATTCATGGAATGGGTGGAGAAACCAAAATAATTTATTCAATAGCGCATCAATCAAACTCTTAGAAACTTGAAACTTAAAATATAAAGCCTTATTTATTGTGGCTAAGCCCTAAATTGAACTTCTAATAGGACAAGAAATATACTTTAATTAGTAAAGTTACATAAATCTTATTCAATTAAAATTTTATTAGAAAAATTAAATACTGAAACACCCAATAAAATCTTGACTTAATAAATAATAATCTCAATATTTTTAAAATCCTAAATAAACATCGATCTTTGACTTCCTGCACCAGAAGTTCCCATAATTTTCTTGTCATTTTTCTTTTATGTAGCGATTTTGGACAGCAATTAACTTCCTTGCCCATGTTCACCTTCAGTTTGTTTAAGTCACTAGTCCTCCCTTGGAGCTGAAAAGGCAAATAACTGGCTAGTTGCCTTGCAGACTAGAAGACAAAAATAGCTAAAAGGTGATGCTAGAAAGGTTAACAAACAATTCTTAAATCGTTGATTTGCGTTTGAGTTTAGAGGACCACGCATTACCAAGGCTAATCTGAATGCTTTCAATGAATCTTTTGATTTTTAAGATGCTTCCATTAATCCAATGTCTAAAGCATTTTGATGGACATCTATGTCACTGATCCTGACATGCTTTGATGCATGCCTTGTTTTTCTAAAGTTGGATAACTTTGATAAATTTTCTTTTTAAAACTTTAGACCTGTGAATGCAATGAATTTTCAATGTACAATGAAGTCAAAATGGTGTAGGAGCTAAAACGTATTGCAGCATTAATTAAAGGATCGGTATATTTGTACCTAATTTTTACTTTGTACACCATTTAAAAAAATTCTAAAATAACATTTACTTTGTACACCCTTATAAATGCCTAAAAAGTCTTTAATTAAAATTTTTTAATTATGTATGCTAGTTTTTGTTCTTACACCCATAAAAATATTTATCTTGCCTAATTTCAAGTTATTTCATTGATACAAATATGGTTTCCATGATTTCAAAATAATGCCACATTCTATTATTTTTGTCACGTCTCAATATGTGGATCTTACACACGATAATCGTCACAAATTTCTAATATCTACTCTAAATCTTCGAATATATATTGAAAGCCTGTAAGGTATTTTGGTACCTGATAATAAATCAAAATCACTCTTAAATATTATCCATATAACCAAATTTCCGTATCTCAAATTTATTGCATAATCCAACATTAATTCAAATCCAAACCACTTAGATTTGTAATATTTCATCTCAAATCCAAACTAAATATAAATTTATAATGAAATTAATACATCATAATTAACAGAATATTTGTTAATAAAAAAATCATTGATTATTACAAAAAGTTTATATATTTAATAACTTTAGTTTCAAAATTCGCATAGATTTTCTTGTTATAAGTAAAATATAAAATTGAAATTTTAAATACAATCTAGTAGATTCAACTAGAAATATTATGTAAGCCGAGTACAAGGTATAATTGAAATCACGAGTACCACCATTCAAAAAGTGCAATTGAACCAATTTATTTAAAAGTGAAAAGTGAGTGGGTTGAGTATGAGTGAATTAGATTATAAATAAATAATAATTCTTTAAATAAAAATTCTCAAAATAAATTATCTTATTAATAAAATATAATGATATAGAAACCTTTAAAAGACATTTAAATTAAAATATTTAATCTACTTTGAAAACATAATCTGTTATAAAATCATTAAGTTGGCCACTTTTATCGACGGTTGCTTTGATCTTGAGTAATCTCGAGATCGTAAGTGGATTTTTCATATAATTTTAAAATAATGAGATTTTAAAAAAATAATTTGAAATAGTAGAAATAAAATAAATCATGATTTAATTAAAAAACCGATCTACCGTTGACATTAGGTTTGAATAGTCACGTAATGACATTTGTGATTATGTTTGAATGACTCGTAGGTGGGCAATCTCAATCTTACACATCAATAAATTTTATCTCCTTATGTCTACCACATTTGTGATATATTTATCTAGACAGTCTTTATCCAGGTTTGCCCTAAGCTACTAGTAACCTTGTACCTACAGTCAAATGAGCCACATCACCAATGCATATCAATTATACAAACTCAAAATAATAATCATATCATTCAAATAAATATTTATAAATCATCAATATAATATATATGCTAGGATAATTATAAATCTCAATAATTTGAATCCTCATTAGGCCTCTTGCATCAATTAGACATAATATGCAATACTCATCAACTCATTCATATATATATATATGCACATTTAAATTGGAAATGATAAATAAGTAAAGTAATTTTTTAAAACATTTAAACAATTAAATTTATCAAACATTTTAAAAGAAGGTGTAAACAGTTTAAAATGTGTTCACTCACAGTTTAGGGAGGGTAAACACTTTCTAATCTCTTACTTCTCGGCATTTCGCATGAGTCTTTTGATCGATTATCGTTGCCTAAATACATATATATCAATAACTACATTAATTTTCATAACCATAAGTATGAATACAACCTAAATGCGCTTAATGAATTCATATCTAGGTTTTATAGAGTCGATTTATATAAAATCAGGTAAATTCTAGTTTTTCGATCGTTTACTCGATTTTTAACAATTTGAATTTAATGTAAACCTATACGATTCAATTAACAAATATAATTTGACCCAATTTAACAAAATCAACGAATAAACAGTGAATTTTCATTGGAACAGTAAACAAGTTACTGTTCAGTTCCATGCACATTTTTTGAATGTGAGTTTTAGCTACCTAATTTCGTAACCATCTATTGTATATTCTAAATAACACATTATAATATAAATTTTCAGAATTAAAAGTAATTTAAATTCGCAAATGTACAGTAAAATTCAGTTCAAATACAAAACAAACACTTAAAACGAGTTAGAAGTGTTACCCTTGGAATGCTTTCATTTCGGCTAATTCTTTTAAAATCCCAATTTAGACAAAAATCCTAATTTATTTCTTTTATGATTTCTTATCCATTTTGATAAATTGAAATTCATAGAAGGTTCAGAATGTTTAATTGAGTAAGAAAATGAAAAGAAAATAAGAAAATTACAAAAGTGGGGAGATGGCTTTGAGGAGGCAGTGAGGAAGTTGTAAGGAAGAAAAGAAGACAGAAGAGAAGAATGAAAAAAATGGGAGAGAAGGGGTTTTTAACCCTTATTTATAGTATAACATAAAATTATCATCTTACCCTTGAGGATATAAAAAAGAAGGGGTTTCAAATAGGGGCAAAACAAACTTTTTGCAAGGATTTTTGCTCATTTGATCGAATGAATCATGAGTTCATTCGGACGAATTTTGGGATCCCCTCGTAACCTTCTTTCTGCTTTGTTCACGTTAGACTTCAGAAAAAACTTCCCATCACTCTACCTCGGACTTCGTCCAGGTTTTTGTTGAGACCAAGAAGGAATTTGAAGGTTCGTCTTTGCTCCACAATCTTCCTGCATAAAGCTATGTCTTCAGGACACTTCCAAGTGTGGACTTCGAACATGTCAAGTTGTTGCCAGTAACGAGTAAGGGTGTTGAAATATTGAGTAATAGTAAGATCTCTTTGTCGGAGATTATGTAGTTTGGCTTCAATCTCAAAAAGTTCTGAGGTATTTTCAGAACTTGAATATGTCTCCCTCACAGTATCCCAAATTTCCTTTGCTGTCTTATATAGGAAAAAATTCTTACCTATCTCATTATTCATGGAATTTATCAACCATGACATTACTGCCATGGATCATTTTTCTCTAGAATGACAACTTCTCCAGTGAGATATTCATCTTTTCCTCTCCCACAAATGAACATCATCACAAATTGGGACCTTGGATGAAGTTGTGCTCATTGCGTTTGTGTCCTGTAATGAGAAGAGATGCACTTTCAGCTCCTCCATGGCTGTTTGTAGAAGGGGTTCAGAACGATGTGACTTTGGATGAGGAAGAATATTTTTTGGCAGCCATTTTCTAAAAAAAAATTGGAGAAGGAAATTGGAAAGACAGAAATTGGAAAAGTGCAGAATTGGTTTTTGGAGAATGAGAAGATCTGGTATGGAGGAAGGCAGATTTGATTTCTGGAAAAGAAGAGAAACGGATTTCAGAAACCTGGCTTTGATACTATGAAAGTTTTATTCTCTCTTATTTTTTTAAAAGGATACAAAAGTGCTACATATATACTGATACAATAGCCATATACAATATGTTTTCCTAATCTAATAAAGGAAATAAAAACTAAATTAAGAAAGCAAAAAACTGTCAAATTACAGCCCATAAGACCAGATTCTATAGTTGTCAATTTAGCCATAAATTTTCTTTATTCAGTCTCTAAAAATCCGAATACTAATTTTGGAAGATTCTCAATAAGTAGAAAATAAGAAAATTACAAAAAAAGGGAGATAGGTTTGGGGGAGGTAGTGAGGAAGCTATAGGGAAGAAAAGAAGAAGAGAAAAAAGAAAAAAATGGTAGAGGAAAGGATTTAATCACCACTTTAACATAAAACGTAAAATTATCATTTTATCCTTAAGGACAAAGGAGGAAAGTCTTAAATAGGGACAAAACAGACTTTTCACAAGATTTTTGTCCATTCGGTTGAATGAATCATAGAATTTGTTCGAACAAACTGATAAATATGGTTGAACGAATTATGATTCATTTAATGAGTCCTTCGACGTCTTAAAGTTAGAAAACCTCAATTTTGCCGTTCGAATGAATTAAGGTATTCGCTCAAACGAATTGCCTATTTGTTTAAATCAATCTGGTCCAATTTTTAATTCAGAAAGTCCTTAAAATTTTGTTCGAAGGAATTGATCTATTCATTCGAACAAATCGACGAATTTGGACATTTTCACTTAGATCGTCACTTAAATTGAAAAATATCATTCAAGTTCTATTAAAAATAAAACAAACTTTTAATTTTATTGATGTCCTTGTGTTTATAACTTTAAATATCAGTGTTAATTAAATCAAATTCTCAAAATAATTATTAAGTCAAAATGACGCGTCAAATATTTAATAATTATGTGTGTACACATGCATAAATATAATGAATAATTATTATATTATCCTTTAATTTCAGACACAAGACACAATGTCTATCAACAAAATATGTTGTGACAACTTCTATTTTATCTTCAACATGAATTATAAATACAAATTACATAAGAACTGCAAAAAATGACAATTAAACAAAATAGTTAAACAAACTTGGTTTCGTTAAAAAAATAACAAAAAAGATAGTTGTTCATACAAAGAAATAATTTTTAAAATAAAAATATCATAACTTTGTAAAGAAATTAATCAAAAGAATTGTTCTCAACATCTATATGTAAAAATATCGTTTGAATTCTCCAAAAAGTCAATTTCTTTCTCTATGAGTTGATTGTAAAACCTTATGATGAATTGTTTTGATATTAAAATGAAAAATTTAGTATTTAAAATAAAAAATTGTAACTAATTGTATTTTGATAGGTGTCAAAATTAATTTTCTTTTATAAAGGTAGATTATATTGTCTTTAACAATAATTTACATTAATGATATTTTTGTAATTATATTTTTACTAAAATATAGGTGTAAAGGTGAAAATTAGAGTGCAAATAAATTCACCATTAATAAAATGGGTTTTTTTGCTAACAAGCACTCTTAGAGTATTTGTTAAGGTTTCTATATTTGGTAAGTTACAATTTTTAATGTATTAAAATTTACAAAAAGCATTCATTAATTACTATATTAAATACTAAAACTTATTATAAATAGTAAATATAGAGATCTTAAGGCACTGGTTAGCAAAATCCTTAGTAAAATACTATATAATGGTCTGTTTGAAAAATTACTGACACTTTTGTCCATTGCTTCTCGCTCTTGCAAGGCATATATATCTTTATAGAAACTATTCTGTTACTTAGTTGTGTGCCTGACATGCAATCTTCATGTGAATTTTCATTTCTTTCCTCATTCTATGAATTTACTCATAGGTGGTGGGGAGCTATACACTTGGGGAGCCAATGAGAATGGCTGCCTCGGTATTGGGTAACTTCCGCTCAAGACTTTGTTAAAACTTCATATTAGGATATTTGTATCCAATTATGCATGTTTGCAGTTTTAGCTTGTATGCTTGTATTTTTTTGTTGATTCATCTTTTGTTTGTCAGTTCTGTGGATGCCTTTCATTCGCCTGAAAGAGTTCAGGGTCCTCTTTCTGGATCTACTGTTTATAAGGTTGAGTTCTAATTTCTTTAGAGAACTTCCAGAAGCTTCCAGTGGTTAAGTTAATTACAACGTTGTGAACAGTTTAGCTGATGCTCATATAATTTCTTGCGAGTTATGATAAAAGCATCTAAAGATGGAAGAAGAAATTCACTTAAGTGCCATTCCAGCACAGAGAGATCTATTTTACTGTAAGCATTTTGCATGAACGGTATACTTGTTTTATCTTTGACAATTTTTACATACACAGGTATCTTGTGGTTGGAAGCACACAGCAGCTATATCTGGTAAGAAATCTTTTAAGATTCGAATTCCTATTCAGCATAATTCTCATATATCAAAATATTGGAATGTTGGACAGTTGAGGATTATTGTGTTATATGTGATACTTGAAGTAGTATTGATGTCACGTCTTCATGCATAAAAATTTGTGACTACTGTTTTTTGTAGAGATCTAATACTATATTGGGTTAAATGGAATAGTAGTAGGTTCCAATTACTTTACTTTTTTTGTGTGGGCCAATTAGGAGGGAATGGGGATTTTCTTAGGGCTCATTTGATATCGAATTCGATACAATTTTGTTTTTTCAAAACTACGTATGATTGGTTAAAATTTTTCCAAAAATAATTTTTGGATATGATTCTCAAATCTGACTCAAAGTTGGAAAGCCAAATAGTAGTTTCCTTAGATTTCCACTTGATTCTATCCAAACTGTATCCAGATGTTGTCTTACCATTTGATTAAAGTGCACACTTCTTTTGATAGAAACAAATGGCTAAATTTCAGTAATAATTCTTAAGTTTTATATATTATATCTTTATTTAATTATTTTCTTGGTATTTTGAGTTTTGAGTTTAGGTACAAAAACAACTTAATGGATGTTAAAACAGTTGATCAGTGAACAATTCTACAATTAGAACTGTTACAATCTAAAATAGAAAGTTTGGATAGTTATTAGTGCTTATTAGAGTCCTACTGTCATTGTGTTGTCTTTTCTTATTTATTCTTGATTAAGTATATGCGAACACGAATGAAGATTCATTGGAAAGTATTGAAAAGCAAGATGTATCTGTATCATTTATTGTGTGTATCCTTTTCATCTGTTGTGTGTATCTCTCTTATTTATTGTGTAAGGTTGGTAGAATAATGATTGGAGTTTTGAATCTTGTATAAATGAGAGTTGTAAGTTTGTTCTTGATAGATCAATAAAATAAGATTTGAATTCATCTTTCAACACATGGTATCAGAGCAATAGCAAAATCCCTAGTTTTTGTGTAACAAATTTTCAAATTTCTTTTTCTTCCAGATTTTTTGATTTCTAGTTTTTTCTTTTCATTTCAAATTTCCAAATTCTTTTATCTCTAGTTGTGGTAATCTCCCTCTCATATCAGCTATGTTCATCAGTATCTAATGATGAAAATTGTGATGATGACAAAGGAGCAATCTGGAGGAAATTCTACGATAGAGGAGCAATCTGGTCAGACTTCTACAGTCTCTTATTCTACTACTGGAATAAATTATTCTGGAAGTTCAACTTTTCCCTTAGCTACTCAAACAAACTTGAATGGCAGAATTTTCTTAGAGTGATCTTAGTCCATGAAGTTGGTCATAGTAGGTCGTGGGAAATTTGGATATTTGACTGGGGATATCTCTAAGCCTGTAGCCATAGACTTATGTTTTCAACAGTAGCTTATAAAAAACTCATTGGTAATAGGATGGCTCTTCAATTCAATGGAATTGAACCTTGCCAAGTCTCATCTTTTTCTCTCATCCATCAAGGATATTTGGGATGCAGTTCGCTAGACATATTTTAATGTTGAAATTTTTTTTCAAATTTTTGAGTGAAAATCTAGACCTTGGGAGTTGAAAGAAGGAGATTGGGACATTACGAAGTACTATAATGAAATGGTCAGCCTATGGCAAGAATTGGACCAATGTTACACATTGGAACAGAGCTGTACAACAAGGCTAAAGAAGATGATCGTGTTTATATGTTTCTGGCTAGAAAAAATCGAGAGTTTGATGAGGTAAAAGGAAGGGTTTTAAGTAAAAAGCCATTACCTCCTATTAGGGAGATTTTTTTTAAAACTTCTACAGAAAGAAGGGAGAAGAAAAGTTATGTTGAATTCTGACCCGTCTTCACAGGAGACCTTAGCCTTGGTATCTATAAAAACCGAAACTGAAGTAGAAAGGAGCAGCAGCCATGGTGTGACCATTGCGAAAAACCATGGCACACTGAGGAGATTTGCTCGAAACTTCATGACAAGCCTCCTAATCAGAAGAAAATGTTACAAGAAAGGACAGCCTTTCAGGTTTTAAAAGAGACTTAAGAACGACCGGTCAAGTCAGACGTGTTTCCTTTCACAAAGGAACAATTAGAGGAACTGTATCGACTTTTTGAATCTCCACAAGTGTCCTAATTTTTCTCCTTATTATGAGTTTCAGGATCAAGTTATGGGGAGGACTATTCGCAATGATAGAGAAAGGAGAAAACTTTATTTCCTTGAAAATAGATTTTGTTCGAATAAAGTTAACCAAAACTTTAGTTTCAAGTCCGTATTTCTTTCTAAGAATTTTGAAATAATGGTATTATAGGTTAAGCCACCCAAATTTTCAATATTTGAAACGTTTATATCCACATTCATTTTTAAATAAAGATCCTTCTTTGTTATAATGTGAATTTTGTATTTTAGCTAAGCAATATAGAGTTAGCTATCTGCATAGTACTTACAAACCCATAAAATCATTTGCATTAATTAATAGTGATGTTTGGGGGCCTTCCAAACTTTCTATATCATTAGGGAAAAAATGGTTTGTGTCCTCTATTAATGACCATACTAGAGTTATTGGATATACTTGATGATGGAAAAATCTGATGTTATATGGATTTTTAAGAATTTTTATTCTATGATTTATACACAATTTAATGAAAAATTTAGATTTTTTGAAATGATAATGATAAAGAATTTTTTAATTCAAGTTTAGGATAATTTTTCTTAGACAAGGGAATTGTACATCAAAGTTCATGCATAGATACTCTTCAATAAAATGGAACTGTTGAAAAGAAGAGTAGGCATCTCTTAGATATTGTTAGAGTACTACTGTTTACTAATAATGTTCTTAAGTACCTTTAGGGTTAAGCTTTCCTTATAGCAACTTTTCTCATTAATAGAATGCCCTCTAAATTCTTAAATTTTCAAACTCTTTATCAAGTGTAGCCTAACACCTGTCTTTAAAGTGCTTTACCTATTAAGGTGCTTAGTTGTATTGTATTTGTGCATAATCATGCTAGTTATCATAGTAAACTAAATCCTATAGCTACCAAATATGTGTTTGTTGGTCATATTCCAACACAAAAAGGGTATAAATTCTACAATCATACATAAAAATTTTTTTTATCACTATGGATGTTACCTTTTTTGAAAATATACCTTTTTTTAATTCTCATTTTCAAGGGGAGTAAAATGATAAAGACTCTAATTTTCTAAACTACAGAGTTGATGATTTTAGTCTTTTTTCTTTTCCTCTTGAAGTTGAGTCTAAAATTCCTACTATAACCAAAACATTAGAGTCTTTGGAAGGGTGTTTGATCTTATACTAGATACCCTAACTTTGTGACCTATAAAACTCTCTCACTTTCCTTTTCAATATTTGCCTCTCACATTTCTCTTGTGGAGATTCCAAAAACTGTGCAAGATGCTATACGAGTTTTAGAGTGGAGGATGTTGTATTTGAAGAGATGTGGGCTCTTGAATAGAACGAAACCTATGAGGTGGTTGACCTCTCATGGGGTAAGAAAACAATGAATTATAAGTTGTTGTTTACTATCAAGTATAAGGCGGATGGCATGCTTGATAGATATAAGACTAGATTGATAGTTAAAGGCTTCGCTTAGATTTATGGAATTCATTATACAGAAACATTTGCTCCTGTAGCTAAATTAAACACGGTAAGAGTGTTATTGTCTTTGACTACTAATCTTGATTGGCCTTTGTAGCAACTAGATATTAAGAATGCATTTTTTAACGGAGATCTAGAGGAAGAGGTATATATGGCAGCACCCTTTGGCTTTTCTACTAAATGTGGTTCCCAAGTATATAAACTCAAGAAATCCTTGTACGAGTTAAAGCAATCACCTAGGATATGGTTTGAGAAGTTCACTAATTTTGTATGTGGACGAGGTTATGTTCAAGCTCAAAATGATCACACAATATTCTTTACGCATTCTAAGTGTGGTAAGACCCCTATTCTTATTGTTTATGTAAATGATATTGTTTTGACTGGAGATGATATAGTTGAGATAGAGCGCGTGAAAAGCAGTTTAGTTAAAGAATTTGAAGTCAAGGACTTGGGATCTATGAAATATTTTTTAAGAATGAAAGTTGTCCGATCAAAGTAAGGTATAATAATTAATAAGAGGAAGTACATTATTGACTTACTCAAAGAAACCAGTATGAGTGGATGTAGATCAGTAGACACCTCTATTGATAACAATGTGAAGTTTGTTAAAAAGTGAGAAAGTTGATATTTAAAAGTATCAAAGATTGGTGAGGAGATTGATCTACCTATCACATATAAGGCAAGATATTACATTTGTAGTAAGTCGTTTAAGTCAGTTCATGCATTCACCTCAAAAAACTCATCTAGAAGCTGTCAGTTCATGCATTCACCTCAAAAAACTCATCTAGAAGCTGTTTACAGGTTTCTCAGGTATTTGAACGGCTCTTCTAGCAAAGAGTTACTATTCCAAAAGCACTCTCAAAGGGCAATAGAAGCATTCCCGGATGTTGATTGGATAGGTTCATCAATTGATTGAAAATCTATTATTGGGTATTGTATTTATGCTTGGGGTAATTTAGTTATCTAGAAGAGTAAGAAACAGAATGTTGTTTTCAAAAATAGTGTTAAGGCAGAGTTTAGAGCAATGGCTAGTGGGGTTTGTGAGCTACTATGGTTGATAAGAGTTCTCAATGAACGTCACTTTCCAGTGAGTCTACCTATGAAGTTATATTGTGACAAGAAGGTTGCTATCAGTATTACTCACAATCCAGTACAGTATGATAGGAAAAAACATATTGAGGTGGATAAACATTTTATTTAAGAGAAACTTGAGATCGAACAGATGTATATGCTATTTGTCAATAGATATCCTTACCAAAAGATTGTCATTTTGGCACTTTGATCATATTATCAGCAAGTTAGGCCTTTTTGACATCTATCCACCAACTTGAGGGGAATGTTAGAAAGTATGATATATCTCTATCATTTATTATGTGTCTTTCATTTTATTGTGTGTATCTCTCATTTATTGTGTAAGGTTGGTAGAATAATGATGGGGGCTTTGAATCTTGTATAAATAAGAGTTGTAAATTTATTTTTGATAGATCAATAAAATAAGATTTGAATTTATCTTTTAAACACAGGAAGTTGTGTCGTGTATACATGATTCCATATATTCGTCACCGACTCACAATCTGGCATTTAGGCTAGATTGTTTTAGCTACTAACATAAATCATGCTTCAATGTATAACTTTCTCCTTGTTTCCTTAAATGTTCGGCATTTGGATGTTACTCGTGTACTGCAAATAACTTGATGTTAAGACATTTATTTTTAATTATCTGAATTATAATCAGAAGGCAAGCTCTTTACCTGGGGTTGGGGTGGTTCTCATGGAACATTCGCTGACGATGGGCACTCATCTGGGGGACAACTGGTATGATTCCACATTTCTTTATTGTTCAATCATTTTTTTTCTGATTACAATTAGGGAATGATATGCTGTAATGACAGTGGAGTATACAAACTTTATAAAAATACAAGTTTTAATCACAATTGTTTATTGTTTGCTGTTAACAACTAAGAAGATAGTATTACCTCAGAAAAAAATTTTAGACTACCCTTGAACTAATTTAAGTCTAAAAATTAAAAAGAAATTAAACACCACTTAATACCACAAACCAAATACCTTACAATGAGTCAATGAAATATTAAAAAAATACAATATTGGTTAAAAAAAATATTTTGTAAATAATTAGAAAACACTATAAATATGTTTTTTGTCTAATAATAGTAATACAAAAATTCAACGTTTTGAAATAATAATGAGGCAATAATAAAGTAAAATAATGTTATTTTTTATCAAATATTCTTGGGCAACAATACGAAGCAAGACTCTGGAAAATATATTTATATTTTGAGCAGAGTTCTAATCAGGCTTGCTTACTGAATACTAAATATATTTTTTAGTGCTGTTGTTCATGTCTTATCATTTCATTGTATTTATGATGTGAGGTGGTTAGCACGTATTTTAACCATTATAATGTTTGGTACTGTTTTCTAGGGTCATGGAGATGATGTCGACCACATTCAACCCACAGCGGTTAACTTGGGGAAGAATGTGAAAGCATTGCAAGTATCATGTGGATTCAATCACACAGGTGCAATACTTGAATATGTTAAATCTTGATCGTGGTTCTGGCTACATGAAAAGTACTTGGTTCAAGTTTCTCCTTGCTGCCCTTCGTTTGTCACCAAGAGTGCGACAACCAACAATAGCATGTTTTTGGTGAACTTCAGAGCATTACGTGGTACTGCATGATCCGAATAAATCTCTTGTATTTTTTTTGTTTTTTTTATATGACAAAAGTGAAAAGTTTACAATGAAATTACAATCATATGAACGTTTGCATGCCCAGTAGTTGCATTGCTGCCCAAGTCCGAAAAGAAATGGCATTTACTAGTAAAGTAATTAATTGTTGCAAACAGGCATTAAGTTTTGATTTATACAGAAAAGAAGAAGATGGTCTAACCATTTTTTATCATTCTCATGGTGGTTGCTGCTTGAAATATAACCCTAAGATCATTCAATCATGAGGCTTCATACTTACCTCAGTCCACGAAATTGTCAGGCTGGTACTTGGAGCTAAATTGAAGGTATTAGAGCCAACTTACTCTTTGCTGCTCGATTCATATGGAATCAAAAACTCAATGTAAGCGTAGGTAATAAAGAGAGTGCTGAGTAGGTAAAGAGGAGTCGTGGAAACCGAAGAGTTAATCAAATTGTGTAGTGCCATAAATATATATGAAGATGGAGAGGAGGTAATAACTCTTATAGGAGAGGCCAAGATAAGAAGGGGAAGAAATGGTCGTTGATTGTCTGATAGGCAAGGAAGTTAATGGAGAGTCTGTTAAAATGGCTCTGACAGATACGGAAGACGATGGCTAGGGGTCAGTTCAGAAAGCCCTGGACGAGAATGACGCTCAGATATTCCTTGAAAGAAGTGAATAAAGGGACACGAAAAAATCACTGGGGGACTCTTTACTTTGTCTTGTCAGGTCTTGACGTAGGAATATTATTAGCTTACCATGCTTTCCGATGCCCTAGAATTTGCTAGGAATCGTTATAAGTACTTACGAAAACATGGTCAATCAATTGCCCATTCAGTTAACGCTCTTGTGAGCTCGTAGCCTTTTGCATGATGGAGGGTTGGAGTTGATAGGCCATTATCATTAGAAAGACTGCAAATTCAGTTCCTGGTAGTAGTAATTGACTATAATACTAAATGGGTAAATGTAAAACCTTCGGTGAAAATTATTAAGAAGAGAATAATTAATTTTACTCAAAGAAACCTAATATACAACTACAGAATTCCTCACGCTATTGTTATAAATAATGAAAAGCAATTCCATAACAAGAGCTTTAGAGCTTTATATGTGTATTTGAATATAGTCTCCATCTCGCCTACTTGTAGTCAAGTCAGACAGGTGAAATCTTCAAATAAGACAATCGAAAAGTCTCTTGAAGAACGAACTTCTTGAGAAAAAAGGAGTACGAGTAGATGAGCTTTTCAATGTGTTGTGGATATAATGCATCATGGCTTGAATAAATATAAGAAATATCATATTCTCTTTAGCATTTGAATACGATGTAGTTATCTCAATAGAGATCAAGGTTCTTTTATTTTGAGTTCAGTATTTTGATCTCGAACTAAACAAAGAATTTATGTGCACTTTGAAAGAGAAAAAAAAGGGTCATACAATTTCAGGGGCAGTGTATCAATCATAAGTCAGGAGATACATCGATTATAAAGTAAAGGCGAGGGAGTTTAGCAAAGGGGATTTGATCCTATGATGACTAACACAAAATACGCAGAATCCTAAGAAGGTTTCTTTAGGCCAAACTAGTAAGGACCAATCAAAATATTGAAGATAGTCTGACCCGGGATTTACAAGCATCGGTATCCAGACGAGAGAATTATTGCAAAGCCATGAAATATAGACATGCTAAAGAAGTATTATTAGTAGAAATGAATAAATATAAAGTGGCGGCTCTAGATTGTGCACCTCAAGACAAGCCAATAATTTCTTTGTAAGTGTATCGATTGAAGTCATAAAAATAAAGAGCATGTTTCCCATATGATTCATGTATGTATTTGATAAAGTCTTTCAAAATTTTCATATTCTATTTGAGTCAACGTTATAAAAGAGATCAAAAAAAGATGAATTTATTTAGCAATATTTTAAAAATCCAAGAATTGACTAACTTATAATAGGCATAAGATAAGTGAACTAATCACATCTTTAGGGATAGTTACTTCGAAGGAAAAAGTATTAAGACGAAGCATTATACTCGGTAAAACATATTAGTGTTGATGCATGAAATTTTAAACAAAAACTCCAAGTAAACAATGGTAGGAATTTGGTAGTGGTTGAGTGTTTGAGGACCTGCGAACACAAGGGAGAATTAGAGAAAAGTTGGTTGCCTAGCAAAAATCTTTCGATACTTAAGTCAAATTCCGGGTTTTACTTTGAAAATAGAGACTCCAAATTGGTAATGGTTTTTGTAATAAGGAAAGACTTAGAGATTTCTTAGAATCAAAAAAGAAAAGAGTAGAAGACAAACTAGAACTGAAGTCAAACCCTTTTTACCTTGTTGTCCTGGGGCAATGTAGGGCTATCATGTATTTGTGGGTTAAAAAAGGATACTCATTTGAGGTTGACACATGGGCAAATAGGTAATCATTTGAGATTAACATGTAATATTGAATTTTTAATGCATTCCTTTAAATTTATCACATGTCGGCTCTTTTTGTCGATTTTAATTATTGTCTCCTGACCTTGATGTCAACCTTTAAAGTGGGATTTTGACTTAAGGTAGGCCTTAGGTTTTACTTTAGTATATAACTTTCAACTTCGAGTAAATGATCATGATGCTTAGCCACCCATGTTTTATGGATGGGCTTATTTTCTTCAAGGTTTTCTAGTTGACCTAACCTTCAGGTCAGGCTGAGAGATATATCGACAAGACTCTAGACTTGAACATAAGTCTACTTGACCTTTAAGTTGGGGTAAGAAAAACAAAGAGATAGGCTCGGCTTGATACCCTTCTTTCTATCATTCAATTACTTGACATCGAGGTTAGAGGTAACTCGAATGTGCATTAGGTCCCAATATTCAAAGCTTGCCTTGAATCCTTGCTATCTGGTAATTTCTTGACCTTCTAATCAGGGTTGAGCAATCTTAAAAGTAAAAGTTAACTTTTAATGAAAATTGAATTTTAACTTAATTTGAGAATGACTTTCCTAGCAAGTTTTAAGGCCTCTTTTTTACTATAGTTGTCCTTAAGCATTAGCATTGCTAGTGCATATACCTCCTTATTTTTGGAAACCCACTTCACATGGATTTTTTAAAACTATTTAAAAAGGATAAATGATTTTTTCTTTTTTTGATATAAAGTTAACATATGGGTATAAGTTAGTAAACTCCTGACATGAGAATGCTACATGGATTGTTATATGAGTGTCATAAGTAATTCTCATAGTGATAATGACGTATATATCCTTTAACTTGAGATCGTGATAGTTTCTAACATTATAAATGATATATTTTAATATTTTCAAACTCTATCTGTAACAAAAGAAACTATAAAAAAAATAGTTGGATACGTTATGATTTATGTAAAGGGATGTATTTGATCAAGATATGATTTATTTCTTTTATATAATAGGAGTGATATCTTTGAACTTTTTTGATTGAGTATGATTATAAAAATACATGACCATACTTAAATGAATTTATATGTGATATTGATTTCATTTGACTAAATAATCATACTCAGAATATCAAAGAAATACGAAGATTGAACTTTATGAGGATGATATATTTCATGTCTTATGTTCAATTAAGATATTAATGATAAAAAAATTAAACTTTATGATAATATTAGTCACAAATAAAGATGATGTTGAACCATTCACATTCTCATCACTTGAGTAGTCATGATTTGTTGTTAGACATTATTATGACTTGTGATACTAAAATTAGATTTTAGTATTATTACCAATGTTACAAGAATCTATTGGGTTGCACATTAGATAGAAAATAATGAAAATATAAATTTATTAGTGAATTTCTACTGATTTAAGAAATCTTTGTGTTATTAAGGTTTTAACTAGATCTATTATATAAAATTGGGTTAAGTATGTTAGTTTAAATTTTATTAATAGCTTAGACCTTAAAAGTAAGGCTACATCCAATATAAATAATAGGATAATTTTGTCATTAATAAGTTCATTGAACCTAGATGAAATATTTATGTCAATGAAAACCTGAACCCTAAAAACATATTACATAAAGACATGCTTTGATGTCTTTAGTATGTAAGTGCTCTAAGGGTTTAAAAAAATTTCGTGAGTTATAAACAAACAACAGAGAGCAAACACATAAGGAGAAAAAATCAAAGGAGTTAGCATTTCGATTTTATTTCTCACGATTATGCAAATACCATAAAGATATAGATTTGAAAATTTGTGTTCTTTGTTTCGTCAAACTCCTCACAAAAGGTATGAATTCTGAATATATAATGTGATAAAACATTAAGTTTATTGAATGGATACTTGGTTGAAAATCCAAAAAATTTTAATTTCGTTGTAAAGTGAATTTGAAATAAGTATGATGAAAGAATTAAATTTATTTTTATGATTGCAAATTAAACAAACAAATGATAGAATTTATATCTCTCAAACGAAATATGTCTAAGAGATTTTGAGAAAATTCGAGCTACTAGAAGGGAAACAAGTACATACACTTAGTATATCCACCTATTTAGATAATGAAGAGTAAGAAAGAGTATTGACTAAAAGTTGAATAGAGGGATGATAAGTTTTACTTTATTTGACTACCTTTAGATCGAACATCCTTTATAGTATATGTGTGTGTACAAGATTTCGGTTAAATCCGAAGGAATCACTTTTAGTAGTTGTGAAGAGAATATTTAGATACCTTAAAGGTACACCTAATCATAGTGGTAAATCCCTCATGAATTTTCATGCATGTAATCATTTGTAGATCATGAGCGAGGGGGTATAATAACTTGAGAGTATATTTCGAGGAGGTGAATGGTGTGGATATGAGTTCATGAGAAAGAAATAAATTTTTGAATCCAAAATCACCTCCAATTGAGAAAAAGTTTCTCATTATTTTTGTATAGAGCTCAGAAAGATATTTTCATTGTTATATTATGGGTTCCGATCGGATATCAGGATCCAAAGTTATGCCATTTGAAGTAACAGTCCTTGGTAAGAACACTTGAGGCAAAAGGTATCCATACCTTTGAAGAGGGTGTCGATACCCTACAATCATGATGAACAGTAATGGGTCAAACGTATCAAAACCTTGGTAAAGATATCGATACCTTGCTGAAAGAGGTGAAGCCTACTTGGGATGAAATATATCGATACGTTGGGGGAAGGTATCAATACCTTGCAAGTATAGTGACCAATGAAAAGCCAAAGGTTTCGATACATTTTGAAAAGGTATTGATACCTTTAGGCGGATCACACTATATTTCTGGAACCTCCTTTGATCGGAGTTCTAACCATCGGTTTGAGTGGAATTACGAAAGAAGGGTTGAGGTAAATAGTACTCAAAAAGAGAGACTCAAACCAAAAAGGGGCTCCAAGCTCACCTACCAGTTCAAGTAAGCCTATCCCTCGCCTCATCTTTCTATTTTGAGCTATTATTTCAAGTAAATCTGGGAATAGATAGCTTGGGTATTGTTCACAAAACCCTAAGTTTTGAGGATTTTGATGCCTTTATGAATTTTTGATGACAAATTTTGTGATGATTATATTGATTATTTGATTAATTGATCTTTGGT
>JAVXUL010100140.1:0-20155 GCA_035590515.1 Trichilia minutiflora | reverse complement strand
CTTGGATTTTGCCATCTAGGACTTCAATATGAGCATGCCAATATAAAGGAAATAACTAATATATGTGAATAAAGAACAATTATTTTATTAATAAACTAATAGTACATACAAGATCACTAGCCCTAAGACTGACAATACAAATGGTTTCTAGGGCATACACTAACAATGAGACCTCTGAGATAAAGAGATAAGTTCTTTGAGATAAAGAGTTCTTAGGGATGAGGTGATTATATCTCTTCGGATGAGACCTTGAGACCTCCGAAGGGTCGGATCGGATTAAATCACTTTAGTTGAAGACAAAATAAGCTCGGAATCATCTCAGGTAAAGTGAAATCACCTCGGATCAAGAATAAATAAGGATAAAATCACCACAGGTTGAATAAAAACTCCTCAGATTGGAGAAAAATAAGGATGGAATCACCTCAAATTGAGTAAAATCACTTTAAATTAAGAAAAAATAAGGATGGAATTACCTTAGATCGGGAAAAATTATCTCCGTGTCAAATAAGATCACCTCGGGTCAGGAGAGATCTCAAAAATAAAAGCTTCTATTTATAAATTGAATCTAAAGATAAAAATTACAGAACACCATCTTTACTGTTCATATCATAGAACCAGATTTCATAATCATCCCAATCAAATTTTAGCACGATCCAACGGTTAACGAAGCCATTTCTGTATTTTGACGATAACTGAACAGAATAGAAAAACTTAAAGCCATTTCCTCCTTTGCAGGTCTCTTCTTGATGGACTTATCTAAAGCTATGGACATCAAAACTAAATCTCTACCGTTTATATGATACAAATAGATTTCAAAAATATTTATCAAATTTTAGCACGATCTAATAGTTAAATTAAAAGAAATAGAATGTTGAATATTCAGAGATCGTTGGATGACAAAATTACAGGTTGTCTTAGGTTCAAACATCGATCTCTCCACCAAAAGTTCTCTCAGCAATCTATCTGTTGAAACTAAACAAATACATTTCACAACATGGCATAAAAAATTTCATCTCAATCCAATAGTGAAATGAAGTTGAAGGACTGTGCAATCTAGAAAACTAGGCCAAACAGAACAGAAATTTTACGAAACTTTAAAATCTGTACTGGAGGATTATTATTCAATTATGAATAGTCTAAATAAAGAAAATATATGGCCAAAACTTTTGTCAAAATTTGAAGTTAATCTAACGATCGAAGAAGAAGAGATCGTCGATAGACATAGACCTCCAAAACTGACAGAAAACTAGATTATTCTTGTAGTAAAATTGATCCACCACAACTTCCACCAAGAAAATTATTAATAAAATCCGTTAGGTCAGATTATAGATCGACAAGCAAACTTCCTTCCACCTGAAAATCAGATTAATCCAACGGTCAGATGAAAATCAGATTAATACAATACAGATTTTGTCTCTTGTTGGTTGTTATTGAGGCTAACAGAGTTTGTCTCAAGTCAATAAATCTTCTGAGATAACCACTTATCAGCTATCTAAAATCATAGAGACAAAGTTAGGAGTAGTACTGATTTTTCAGTGTTTAAATTTTGATGCTTAAATTAGGCTTAGGATTTAAGGAAAAAGGGAATAGATACTTCAATAAAAAAAGGAAAAGTGTATAAATACCAATGTGGGACAAGTGTATCGCTTGCTTTTTTGTCTAACTTATTTCACGGTGGAGGGATGTTGGTATTTATAGTGGTTGGTGGCGCATCCATTCAGGCCTTTGCACATGTGGTTATCGAAGAATGGGGAACCGGTGTTTGTCAAAGGAGTTGCATGTTGGCGCTAAATAATGAGTCAGTGTTCTATCATTGCCTATTGGTTTGAATTGGTATAATGATTATCTAGATTATGGTTTGTGCAGCACTAAACTTTAAATATGATGTGACAGTTTTACCGTGATCTCGAGGTCTATGTGTGACCCCTCTTCGCCGTCCTTATTTTTAGATTGGAATTTGAGGGGGTCAGGCCATTATTCTTGACGTGGGACTTGGCGCTAGTAAGGATGAGGACAATTTCTGTTGGTGTCAGGAAACTTAGGCCACCATATGAGGTCTGTTTCCCGTGTAAAAGTCGATTTTGCACCCTGGATGCTAGGGGGTGTGGTTGTAGGGTCGACAAGGTTAACCTAAATAATGGCTTTGGTTTTACCTCCAACATGAGTTCTCTAAGTTTCTACGAAAATAAAATTTCGATAGAAATTTGCAACCTTTCCTGGCACAGTGTTGGTGTTTGTAGTAGGCTTTTTTCGGCCACCGAGGCCGTTTGAATTTTAAATTCCCCATAGATGTAGGTTCATTTACTTTATGGGTGCCATTTAGAGTATAGTCAATTCTAAAAAGGAGTAGCATTTACATGTATCATTTTGAGTTTCATAATGGTGCCATGTGTCACTTCAAAGGTGGATGACATTGATGACAACATGTCATTTTTTAGTGCCTCATCATTGTAGGTTGACGTGGCATAATCTGGATCATTGAATCCAACAATTGGGGTTGTTTGCACCACCTCATTTTGTTGGTGTCGGGAGTCTTGAGTCACCACACAGGGTTTGTTGCTAGCATAAAAGTCAACTCCACGTCCTGGATACTAGGGGGTAGTGGTGTAATCGAACCGAGTTGAGTTGAGCAGTGAACTACTTGAACTCAACTCGACTTGAAAATTCAAAACTCGAACTCAATCGAGTTTATATTTTTTATACTCGACTCGGTAAAATACGCAATATACTTGAACTCGATTTGATTAAACTCGAATATTTATTTTTTTAAATTATTATTACAAAATTTAAAACTTATTTAATTCAACTTGACTCGACTCGGTTCGATTATGCCCCTAGTATATACTCAATTAAGCTTGCGAGCCTAACGATTCGAGTATTGTTGTACTCGAACTGGACTCAAAGAGTTATCGAGCTACTCGAACTCGAACTCGACTCGACTATTATCGAGTCGAATTCGAGTATTTGTCGAGCTGAGCCTGAATAGTTTACGAGTAGTTTGACTCACTTACACCCCTGCTAGGGGGTTGTGGTTGCGATGTCGACAATGGTTGGCCAAAACAATGGCCTCGGTTTTTACCCCAAATACTGGTTATTTTGGAACTTTTAAGGATTAAAGCTAACTTAATTTTATTTTATGATCAATCAAACTGATAGTAAATATGGAGTTGTTTAATGCAAGAATGAACTTAATTGTGAAATTTGTTTGTACATAATTAGTTGTATAGCTTCTTCATGCTACACGAGCAACTTTAAGTTTTGTATTTTTAGGATTTTCAGGTGTAATACGTCTCTACTAATTGATTGTTGTCAGAGTGATGCTAAACACAGTTACATATTAATAGATGTTGGGAAGACATTTAGGGAACCAGTATTTCGGTTGTTTACTTTCGATAAAATTCCTCAAGTTGATTCTGAGTCATTCTGCTTTTCATCCTTTACCCAGCATGTTCTTTTTCAGGTGGTCATTATGGTTAATTTTGAGACTACCTGCAGTGTGGATTTGTGATGGAAGAGTAGTTGTATTAGAAAATTTTTTTAGCTTTCCTGTTGAACATAAAGGATAACTCTTCTCTAGAAATACATGGAACCATTTTACAATGTCAAGAAACAAATAATCATATGAATGTTGCTAAAATATTGAAATAACCTAGTTTGAAAATTTAGGGAAAAAACTATGTAGGTAGTAGTACTTTAGAACTATAGTTGAATAAAAAATTGAAGGCTGACAAGATGTAATTAGTGCTTCTTAATTTACTAGGGTTGGAAATGACAATTTTGCTAAATAATCTTTCATTAAAAGTCTTTCCCTTAAATAGGGAATAAACTCGATTATACATTCCTAATTATCAGCTTGAAGATTTTCCTAAAAATGGAAAAATATATACTCCTTAAATAGACAGATTGACTAGCTAGCTGTAATCCTAATTAAAAGAAAATTATTTACATAATAATTACAAATATATGTAACGGTTATATAGGAAAGTAGTAATTACAAAAATATAATGACCATACTAACATATACTATTAACGCCAGAACAGTAACAACTTGAGAATAATTATTGGTTGTCGGTCGTCGTTGTCTGAGTCAGAATAAGAGGGCACATCACAGCAGGCTGGAAGCGTGCAGATTGGAAAAATGATGTGAAGCCCTTAATTTCTTGAAAAACTAGAGAAATCGGTAGAGGAGAAGACAAACAGCTCCAATAATGTCTTCAGAGGGATGAGAAATAGCAATTTGAAGCTATTGGAAGGTCGGATCAACCATTTTAGAGGTCGCTGGAAAAATTTTCTGGTCACCAAAACATTGCAGCTGCTGCCAGAGAAAACATAGACAGGGGAGGGAGGCCTGCTCTGATACCATGAAGGCTTGAATAGCCTTATTTTCTTATTTCTTGAATGAATATTTACTAGAGATATGCACATATAAATAGTGCTATCAGCCCTACAATCACTTCTACAATTACTCATAATCAATTCTATACAATTAGTAAAAAAGATCACTAGGATTTCAGCACTCATAATCAATTCTATACAATTAATTGAAAAGACAAAACATTTCAACAAAGACCACGCACCATTTCAGATTTTCTGCTTTCAAATCTCTCATATCATTGTAAAATTATGAGTTCATCTTGAAAAGACTCAGAAAAATTACTCTTTCTTGGCTTTTATACATTTTGTTCAGTATTTCAGGTTAATGTTATACGATAGTTTTCTAAGATCATGAGATCATGTTCACTTACAAATATATATTATATATAATTATGATGAAGGCTGCCTTGGCCAGATCTGTAATTCTGAATTTCGTATGGGGTGAAATTTTTATTGGCTGCAATTACTAAATTCATTAAAATTTTCCTTTCCTTTTGCTTCAGTTTTCTTTGTCTGTTTTGGAAACCAAGGCCGAAACAGAAATCGATAAAGCTCAAAAGCTTATCTCTGAGAAAGATGAAGAATTACATGCTGCCGAAGAAAGCCTTTCAGGACTACAGAAGGTATGATATACATGCTCAAGTCTTTTTTCTAAGATCAAACTTATGGTGTCCAATCATTTTGTCAGTGATCAGATGTTTCTCTGAATATGTAATGCTCAGACGCCAACTTAGAATGCTATGAATATATTGATGATCTATATAAACATCATATTTAAACTGGAAAGCATTTTTGGCAAATGATTAATCATATTAGATGTTGAATTGCTTTACTTCTAAGCGGTGATTGAGTGAAATTACAAATGAATGTAAAAGATGAATGTATGTTAGACCCATTTATTTTGATGTCATCAAGAACTGTATATGTATAAATGTGTGTAGTCCTGTTGTGCCAATACCTTTTTAGGATATGTTTGGGATTGAGATGCTATGTCTTTAAAGAAACAGCTGCTGTGGAATGAAGAGTATAAATCGACTGAGTGGTAAAGAGGAGTTCTCAAGTAAAAGTTGATGTTTAGTAAATACTTCAACTGTTGTGCTCGTAAAATTAAGTAGAAGTATAACAGTCACAAACATTCCTTTAGTACATTGGAATGGTTTTATGCGCATTACCTATATTCTTGTCTGTTAAACATATAGATATATAAAATTTTTGATAATGACAGCAGAGAGCTAACTGCTTATATAATTCACGGGTAACATTTTCACATGATGATAGTATTAAAGCTCTTCCTGCAAATTATTATTGCTGGTTTAATTGAGAGAGATAGAGACTTGCAGGTAGTTGTTACGAACGATTGTAATTTGGAGAGAGGAAGAGCTAATTGTTTATGTTTCCTTTGGTTACATGTTTTGTTGTCAAAGCCTTGATCCCATTAATTGAATTATCCAGGATAATTATCTGCAATTCCAGCTGACAGGAATCAAAGTTTTCTGATTTTATCAGGTTGAAATCCATTACTTTGGGGATGGTGAAATTTTGGAAGTGGCAGGTAGCTTCAATGGTTGGCATCGTCGGATGAAAATGGACCCTCAGCGATCTTCTAACATCTTGGAACCTGTTGGATCAAGGTGTTTGTTCTTTCATTTTTGTCTAATCTATGTACTCATATTTTAATTACTGGTTGTTGTCCTTAGTTTATAAGCAATTGTCTTTTCATTTCTCATGCCCAAAATTCTGAGTGGTTTGGTAGTCATTTTGGTAGAACTCTTGTTTGTTGGGAACTATTAGGATGTCCAGTACTTAAGTTGAGCTATGGAGAAAAAATCGTATTTATTTTTCCTACTCTGAATAGTGTACATGTGCAGATCTTATAGGCAATACAAGATGCTAAAAAAATGAAAAGAAACCATACAACTAATTTTCCTATTTTTACAGAGTTGACTAAACCTATATTTAATACATAAATTAAACCTTATAAATCCCTAAAATATGCTATAATTTCTAAGTATCAACCACAGATCATTCTTCTTTTCCAGTCTCCCCTCAAGTTGGTTTGAAGATGTCTTACACAGCCAGCTTGCCAATCAACTTCTCAAATTGTTTTTTAGGCAGTGCTTTCGTAAGAACATCTGCATCCTGTTCACCATTCGGTATATAGGTCATACAAATCTATCCATTCTCTATCTTTTCTCTGATGAAGTGCTTGTTTACCTCAACAAGCTCGGTTCTATCATGAAGAACTGGATTATGAGCTATTGAACAGTATGCTTTTATTGGAGAAATACTGATTACCTTCAATTCATTTAAGATCCTTTTAATCTATAACACTTCACAAATTCTATGAGCAACTGATCTAAATTCTACTTCAGCACTGCTTCTTGTCACTACATTTTGCTTCTTGCTTCGCCAAGTAACAAGATTTCCTCCAACAAAAATACAATAACAAGATGTTGATCTTCGGTCAATTGTACTTCTAGCCCCATCCGCATTTATGTATACTTCAATTTGTAGGTGACCATGTTGTTCGAATAGTAAGCCCTTCCCTAGTGAACCCTTTAAATATCTTAGAACTTTATATGCAGCCTCAAAGTTTTCTGGACTTGGAGAGTGCATAAATTGGCTTACCATGCGCACTGGGAAAGGCTATGTTTGGATGAGTATGCGACAGATAAATCAGTCTACCAATTAATCTTTGGAATTGTTCTGTTTTCTTCACTTCCTCTCATCAAGCATGTTGGAGTTTCACATTGGGATCAATGGGTGTTTCAACTGCCTTGCATCCAAGTCTCTCAAGTCCTTGACCTCAAAGTCTTCAGCAATAATTTTCTTGAGTCTTTTGAGTTCATCAAGGTCCTCACTTATTAATATAATGTCATCAACATAAACAATCAAAATAGCAATTTTTCCCTCTTTTGAATGTTTATAGAAGGTCGTATGATCTGCTCGACTCTGTGTATATCCATAGGCCTTTACAGCTTTTCGAAATTGCTCAAACCATGCTCTAGGAGATTATTTAAGTCCATACAAGGATTTCTTCAGCTTGCAATTTTCTCTTCACCGAGATTTTTTCAAAACCTGGTGGTAGACTCATAAATAACTTCCTCTTCCAACTCCCCATTTAGTAATGGATTTTTTACATCTAACCAGTGTAAAAAAATTGAATTAATTTTTGCAGCCAAAGCAAAAGTCTCCTGGTAATCAGTACCATATATCTATGTAAATTCTTTTGCCACTAACCATGCCTAGTACCTCTCTATACTACCATCATCTTTACAATTAACCATAAACAGCCATCTACATTCTACCACTTTTTTATCCGTTGGTAGAGCACGATCTCCCAAGTGCCATTCTTTTCCAGAGCATTCATTTCTTCCAAACTACTAAATTCTAATTTGAACTATCTAAGACTTTCTGAATGGTTCTTAGGATAAATAGATTAGAGATATTTGAAGTAAAGGCTTTATGAGAAGAAGAGAGTTAATGGTAAGACATGTATTTAACAACAGGATGTTTAATTCAGGTTCGGATTCCCTTTCTAAGTTCTATAGGGATATCAATATCAGCAATAGTAGGAGTTGGATTTATCAAAGGAGGAGGATTAGAAAGACTTGAAGTGGTGGATGAACCATTCACCCGAAGATAGTGGTTGATCTTGCTCTAGAGTAGTGGATGAAACTTTATTTTGATGTGTCTGTCTCTTAGCATAAACACGAAGCTCTGAGGTAGGATTAATATGTTTCTGTCCTAGTATTTATCCCCCTATTTGTCAATCATCCATGTTTGACATTAGTAGATTAGTATTTTCCTTTTGTTTATTATTGTGATTATCAATTCCTCGACAACTAGAGAAAGGAAAAAAACATTTTAGGCAGTGGAATAGATGTTTCCCCAAAATGAGCTTCATTTCCTAACTCCCTCTGGACAGTTTTCTCCCCATAAGTATTTTGGTACATTCATTGAAAATATAATAGCACGTGCAACTTCAAGTAAGTGTTTATTTTTTCTTTCTGCAATACCATTTGAGGAGTCTTGGTACAAGTAGACTGATGCTCAATCCCCCTTCTCTTTTAAAAATTTCTCAACAAATGATTGAAATATTCTGTTCCATTATCAGAGTGAATTATCAGATTGAAATTTCTGAACCATATTAAAATGTTTTCAAAAACATTTTCTACTTTAGATTTATCACTCATTAAATATATCCAACGTAGTAGAGTGTGATCATTTATAAAAGTTACAAACCATTTTTTTCCTGCCAATCATCATCCTAGTGCTTAGGTCCTGAAATTCACAATTGGAAAAAATAACATGACAGTTAGATTCTTTAGATAGTTGACTCACTGATAAGAGGTTACATGCCAGATTATGGACATGAAGAACAGGTTATATGGTGATTTTTTCAGAGATCTTTACATATCCTTTCCCTGCAATAGATGAGAAATTTCCATCTGCAATTCTGACCAAGGTGAGTATGAAAGAACAACATGAAAGAGGTTTGTCATGTGGTCTGAAGCACCTAATCAATAATCCAACATGTGGAAGTAAAATGACAGGAAAAGGCATTAGATTCTCTACCGGTTTGAGTCAGAGAAACACTAGTAATACTAGATAGGGAATTGGTCTTTAATAGCTTTAAAGATGATCCATCTGTTCTTTACTGAAGGGACTCAAATCAGCCTCATTTGCATGAGCAATTCTGTCTTCAGACTTGTTACAGGCTGGTTCAGATGTAACTTCTGACATTATGGAGGCTAGGGTTTCAATCTTTCATGGAATAAGTCCTGAAAGAACTTTTTTCGTGCAAGAATCAAGAATAAAGTTCCTTCTCCGATACCATAAGGAGAAAAATTGTATTTAGTTTTCCTATTCTGAATAGTATACATGTACAGATCTTATAGGCAATACAAGATGCTAAAGAAGGAAAGCAACCATACAGCTAATTTTCCTAATTTTACAAAGTTGACTATTCCTATATTTAATACATAAATTACAACTCATCAATCCCTAAAGATATGCCATAATTTCTAAGTATCAGCTGCAAATGATTCTTTTTTTCCATACTCTCCCTCAAGTTGGTTTGAAGATGTCTTCTATAACTAGCTTGCCAATTAACTTCTCAAATTGTTTCTTAGGCAATCCTTTCATAAGAGTATCTGCAACTTGTTCACCCGTTGGTATATAGGTCATACAAATATGTTCATTCTCTATCTTTTTTTGATGAAGTGCTTGTCTACCTCAACATGCTTGGTTCTATCATGGAGAACATGATTATGAGCTATTGAGATCGTAGCTCTATTATCGCAATACACTTTTATGGGAGAAATACTAATGACCTTTAATTCATTTAAGATCCTTTTAATCCACAATACTTCACAAATTCCATAAGCAACTGATCTAAATTCTCCTTCAGCTCTACTTCTTGCTTCGCCAAGTAACAAGATTTCTTCCAACAAAAGTACGATAACCAGATGTTGATCTTCTGTCAATTGTACTTTCAGCCAAATCTGTATCTGTGTATATTTCAGTTTGTAGGTGACCATGCTGTTCGAATACTAAGCCCTTCCTTAGTGTGAACCCTTGAAATATCTTAGGATTCTATGCATGGCTTCAAAGTGTTCTGGAACTGAGATTGCATACATTGGCTTACCATGCTCACTGCAAAGGCTATGTCTGACGATTATGCGATAGATAAATCAGTCTATCACCTAATCTCTAGAATTGTTCTCTTTCCTTCACTTCCTTTGGTTTGGCATGTTGGAGTTTCACATTGGGATCAATAGGTGTTTCAGCTGCCCTGCATCCAGGTAGACTTGGCTCTTTAAGAAGATCCAGTACATACTTCCTTTAAAAGCACCCCTTTTAGACTTTTTAGATCTGGCAAACTCAATTCCTAAGAAATACTTCAAGGCTAGTCTTTGATCTCAAAGTATTCAGCAAGAACTTTCTTGAGTTTTTTGAGTTCATCAAGGTCATCACTTGTTAATATAATGTCATCGACATAAACAAGCAAAATAGCAATTTTTCCCTCTTTTGAATGTTTATAGAACATTGTATAATCTGCTTGACTTTGTGTATATCGATGTGCCTTTACAGCTTTTTCAAATTGCTCAAAGCTTTAGGAGATTGTTGAAGTCCATACAAGGATTTCTTCAACCTGTATACTTTCCCTTCACTGAGATTTTTTCTAAAACCCGGTGTTAGATTCATTAAAACTTCCTCTTCCAACTCCCCATTTAGGAACGAATTTTTTACATCTAACTGGTGTAAAGGCCAGTCAAAACTAATTTTATTGTTTCTTTATTTGTCTGACTGTTCATCTGGATCCATTTTATTTTTTAAAATTACTGCCTTTTTGGCCTTCCATGAAATTTGTAATCCAGTTTGGTTTTTGAAGGCACTATGATTTTAGTGGAATGATTATCATAAGCAGGTGGAGAAAGGGGCTACTGTTTACCTAAGTGGTTTGCGAGAGAAGTACTTTGGTGAAGTCTTCTTCAATGCATCTACATCTCTTGGAGGTTTTCAGTTATCTACAGCTTCAAGTAGTTTCTTGGGAGAATCACTATCCAGTTTTTGTGACCTATTAGAGACTAATGAATCAGTTGTCCAGGACCTGGGGCACAGTTGGAATTGTGAAACCAAGTTTACGAACAAATTTAGATTTCTGGGAGCTCCATTTGTGGAAGGTTTGAACCATATTGCCAGATATGTAGAATCCTTTGAATCACGGTCTAATGAAATATGGCTTGTATTCCGACATGAAGGCATCTCCTTGTCAAAGCTTTTGTATACTGTGGAAGAAGTGGAAAGTAGTCTCAAAGAAGAAACAGCTGAAGAAGTAAAACGCATCCAGGTATTACGTCCATCAAAATGGTGGCACTGGTTGAAGACAACAAAAGCGGGACAAGAAGAAATGCGCAATCTTATATGGCAGCTGGTATGTCCTCTTGCAATTTCAGCTTACATCTTACTGTGTCAGAAACTTTAATATTCTTTCTTATTTTTAATTTACATATAGGAGTCATGCATGAATTGTTATTTGGCTTGGATGGTCAGGATGGCTTATGTTTATGTCAGCTTTGCATTCTGTTGGCAATGCATCTTTTTAGCAACTGGATTCTGTGCATGGAAGATTATATATTTGTCTCATGCTATCACTAACATTAAGATGACTTTTTTCCCCTCAAATATTAACCATGATATAAGCCGAATTTGAACCCCAGACCTCTAGTTTCACTCTAAGCTATTTTACTAGTTAAATCTAGAACTTACAAAATTCAGGATGAGTTCATGTTCAATAAATGAAGCTTTCCCCTAAAGGTTGGATTATTTGTCTCAAAATCCATTAAGGTTATTTGGTATAAGATTTAGCACTCTTGGTTGTATTCTCAGTTCAGCTCAATTCAGGGAGCAGTGATTGTAATGGAGTTTCAAAATTAGCTATATATAAAGGCTCTATCTATTGTGTGGGTGCTAGTTGTTTCAACCGGGTAAAAACTTTTGGGTCAAACCTTGTCCACACCGAACTGATATTTAAAAAAAGGAAAAAAAAAAGTCTCTATCTAGTATAAATTGACTTGTATTATTTTCATTGAAGATGTAGGATTTACTTTTGGGTTCTTATCTACCAAATATTATTTTTATGCTCTTGTTATGTGTGACTTCTGTACTCATCTATTTATCTGACGTACTTTCTCCTTTCTTTTCACAGTTGATCGCACTCAAGTCTTGTCATGACCGCAATATCACCCACAGGGATATCAAACCTGGTAAGGACATCTGTTTAGGAATCTTTGCACTGAAGAATTACAGATCAGTTTTGTGCCTTTTTATGTTTTTCATCTATCAAAATCTCTATTTTTGTTTTAAAACCTTTTTCAAATAGTTTTTCATATTACTTATTAGTAAAAAATTAGTTGTTTCGCTAACTCAAAAAGCTTTTATATATCTTATTGGAAGAGAACATGGTGATATGCTTTGAAGATCAGGCCACTGGGAGATGTTTGAAAGGACCTCCAAGTGAAGACAAGAACTTCACCACCAGAATGTATGTTGGAATCACATGAAATTTGTTTCTTAGTTGAAGTTTGTTTCATGTTGTAATCTGAAGTATGATAAAATGTGATGGGTTATAGTATAATGTGGGGATATCTCAAGGAGGGAACTTATAACTAGCTTGTTCACAAACCCACCGTATACTCTCATCTGTCCTTGTATAGAACCCAAGCTCACTTAAACCGTATGCTCTCATCTTACCTTTATTCTTTTTTCTCTTCACATATACCCATCTGCTTTACATTTTCAGTTTTAGTCATTGTGTACTGATATAGTTTCCAAACGACTCTTTGATTATAACTTGCATCAAAATCTTTTTAGTGCTAGTGCTTTACTTGTTCGTTTCATTGTTTAACAAGTTAGTGAACAGCCACTGACAATGTGGTCTTTTCCCCTGTTTTTGTTTTAATTGTTACTTTTGATGTCTGGGAGAGGAAAGAAAAAGGAGAAAAAAACAGCATCTTAGTTTTTCTTATTATTATCTTCATGGTTTGATTTACTCTTACTCTTCATATTTCGATTGTTACTCTAGCATTGTGTATTGGTACGGTAGGATTCCTTTCTTTTGTATCAACACTTCTAAGAACTGTGAATGGTATCCTCCATTGTCCCACAAGGGAGAACCTATTACTAGAGAGAAGTTTAAGAGTTGAAATTCTATTTTTGGCCCAATGGTTACTTAATATGATATCAGAGCTGTGTTGACTGATGCTTTTGTACAAATCCTCTAAGTCTTCCCCTTATATTAATTAGTTATAAGCAATGATAAAAAGCGCCTGTGTTTGTCTGTGCTAATATCTCTGTGACAAGTCCTCTGATTAAAATTCAGCTTTGCACGTGACATGCTAAAGTTAAAATACTGTCGCTGGGTCTTTTTCTATAAAGTTGATTTTTGGGGATTAATGACCAAAGAAAAGGTCCTGTTCTAAAGCAATTGTGTGTAGGTTAGTGGGTGAAATATGAGTCTGATTTTGTGTACAACGTTCTGTTAAGCTATTCTTTTCTGCAACAAACTTTAGTGTAAACTATTCCCCTACCTGATAGGTTTGGTTGGACAGACACTTTATCTTTCACTGGAATGAATGTCTTTTTATTTGGCTTGGATCCCTGTTTTTGAAAAGTGGAACTATTGATAGGTATATTTGGGTTACTAGACCCTGGAAGTGAATTTCTTCTATCATATGGTTTTGCAATTTCCTTCCAATCACAATTTTGCAATTTTCTTTATGCTGATTGGGAGTCAAGAGCATAGTTTGAAAGGTTTACACAGGTTCAGTTCCTACATCGTAAAGTTCACTGTTATTTTGTTAACATGTATTGTGCACTTCATGCCATATGCATGTCTGTTCTTTATTACAGTTAATTTTTTTTCTCTCTTGTGTGCGCTCTTGTACTAAATTATGCAAGCAGTGAAATATTATAGACAAAACTTTTGCTTCTGATCTGTGTTTATGACCTAATTCAACATAATGTACCTACACTAAGTCATATCCTTCTATCTGTGTATGGTTTACATTTTAACCAATCCAAATGCTTGCTCACTAATATAGAACATATTATATTGAAAATATGTGTTTTTTGTTTATTTATAGTAGTGGATATCTATTGATGCATTCTTCATTAATTCTTTAGGCGCATTATTGATTTCGGCAGTGCAGTTGATGAGTTCACGATGAAGCATTTATATGGATCAACTGGACCTTCGAAGTATCCCACTTCTCTTTGAGAGTACTTTCTGTTCTTAGTTATTATCCACATTTCTGAATCATAGTAAGAGGTCTTTTGATGTTTTATCTTTTGTTTTGCTAGAGCTGAACAAACTTACGAATATAGTCCGCCAGAAGCTTTTCTTAATGCTACTTGGTATCAAGGGTCAACAGGCACAACTTTGAAGTACGTTGTGTTCATATTCAATTAAATTTGAACTATATTGGTCAATGTTTAAGAATACATTTTATCTTTCTACTCTAGATATCAATCTTCGTTTGGTAAATCAAATGTTTCTATCAAATGGTTTTGTGGATTTTCAGTCCACTATACCTGTAATACCTTTCCTTCTTTTGTTAATAAGCTTCTGGTATGTCTGTTACAATTTTTACTGCCCAATACCCAATTTGGCCCCGAGGTAACCTGTTACACCAAAAAATGCATTCAATACAGCCAGAACCACACCTGTTGTCCAAGTCAATTTGCGAGGTTTTTTAAAACCACCAGTGAGATGCACACAAAATATGTGCAGGATTATCATTAGGACCATCACACTTGCCGACCATCGATGAACTGATCAGATTAACTAACCAAAGTTAGCTTCTATCATTATATATTGAACAGAAGCAAAAGCCTCAGATGGTCGGACAGTAAAAAAAAAATCATAGCAAACCCTGTAGCTACTTTTACTAAAAAGCAAGTTAATCGTAATTCCTTCCAGACAATAAAATATGTTGACATGAGGAGGAACATTTTTACTACATAAACAATATGAATTAGAGAAGAGGACAATGGATGTGATAAATGAAGAGAGAGAAATCAGCACTCTCGGTCTAGCTTTCTTCAGCTAACATGAATATATGAATCTAGTGGGATTATTCCTATTGTTGTGTGTGACTCCTCTTATATTAGTCATTTATTGAAAGATATTTATAGCTGAGTATAGAGGATATTGTTCTCTCTCTATCTGAAGGAGCTAAGAGAATTCTGATGAATAAAACTGGTCTAACTGTCCAGAAGCACTAATGGCAGTCCTAAGGTAAATGAATGCTTACCTGGTAGAATTTGAAGAATCCACATTCCTTTAAACTATTTCATCATCTGTAGCACTGACCTTTGGAAGAGAATGCACTGTTGAAATGGCTTCTGACAGTGAATCAATCAAAAGTCTATCTGGGATCATTCCAGGTTTCACTTTTACTTTAACTGTTCTTCGGGCAGAGGACATTGTATGGATGATAGTAGTACATGCATGCTCTCTATCCTGACACTTTTAACATGAAGGTCTCAAAGGCCTTCAGATATAATTCATTGGCTGGATTATGTATCTGCTCTAGCAGCATTCTGAGATCATCTTGAGTTACTATTTGACTGGGGCTGACCCTTTCCTTTGGGCTAGGTTTAAATCTCCCAGGTTCTATCCCTATCAAACCAGACTTTTTCCCTGCAAGCACCGCAGATATAGACCGAATTTGGGTTCTCAAGAGTATATTGATCACGGAAACTACTCAAACATCTGACTCTCCGTGTGTAGGCCTTATGAATGGGATGCCCTGCTCTTATTGTCTTTCTGGCCTGAAGGAAGAAGTTCTTTGCAATGTCTATATCTATATCTATGAAGAACAAATAGAAAAGAAAGAAAGAAAATTGCTTCCATCTATATTCTTAGGGATAATTTGCTATTACTTATTTTGTTTGATAGGTATGACATGTGGAGTGTTGGTGTTGTAATCTTGGAGATGATCTTAGGATCACCAAATGTTTTTCAGATAAGTGCTTTAACTCGTGCTCTTCTAGATCAACATCTTGAGGGTTGGAATGATAGCTTGAAAGAGCTTGCTTACAAGTAAGTTTTGTTCTTGGGAAGAATTTACCTTTCAACTTACAAATTGCTGGATACACTTTTTCTCTTTAATTTTGAAAATTTGATAGCCTGTACCTTACATAGAATATTTGATAAGAACCATGAGAGACTCTTGTCATCTTTGGTCATCAAATTTTGTTTCCAGATACTCCTAGCAAACTCCAATATAATGAAATATTAGTACTTTAAATAAGCTCAACTGCCATCGACCCCCGTTTCTCTCTCCTGCAATTTCAATCTCAATCAAGAGTCTCAAGGAATGAATACGAAATTATCTACCTTACCATATTATGAGGGAGAGAGAGAGGGAGGCAAGGGTAGCCATGGTTTTTAACACTTTCTCCCACCTCCATGGTGAAATATATATTTTGATTTTATTATAATTCCTATATATATTCAATACTGGTAATCCCCGCTCAGTAGTGTCTATCCATAACTATTAGAAATATGTTTAATTGGATGTTGGAATGTTATGTAGAATTATGAAATATTCTGGTGTAAGAGCCCTCAAATTTGTGTTTCTCTTTTATGTTCTTTTATGATTAAGAAATTGTTATGTTGTTCTATTTGATGTAAGGGTAATTAATCTTTTGGATGCTCAGAGGAAGAATTTTGACACTTTTTTTTTTTTTTTTCGTGTGTGTGTGTGTGTTTTATGGTGCTAGACTTAGATCTTTCATGGAATTATGTATCTTAATCCCTGGCGGTTCCTCAAAACTTAAGCATACTACAAACCGAGTAAGTTTACTGTTAATGTGCTTCTGGATTTGTGTTTTGTTTTTCTTCACTCTTTCTGGCCTCTATTTACTTATATGTTGGTTATATGATAACTGTCGCGGTTAAATATTGACTGTTTCATAAATTGCTTCATAGGTGACTACTACCTTGCTTGATTGTTAATTTGGATTTAATTCATCTGTTATTTTATATCCACTATTCTCCCTCCCAACTCAGCTTTAAGTCAATGTTTAGCAGATGATTATATGTTATGGGGATGGTGCTCTTAAACCTTTTTCGAAGCATAATTATCATTCTGCTAATGATATACTAATGACTAAATTTAATCTTTGGGTATCCAGGGTGGACTTTCCCCTGCTTCTTGGAAATGCTCTGAGGAATTTTTTTCTTTGCAAATAAAGAGTAGAGATCCTCTTAAACTAGGGTAAATTATGATATCATGCTTTATGCATTGTTTAAAGAAAATTCTGTTCTGGATGTTCTGTTGCTCCTAACTATTGTTTCTTTTGCTCATCATATTCTTGTTTCACCATGTTTTCAGGTTTTCTAATGTTTGGGCATTGCGGTTAGTGCGCCAATTATTGCTTTGGGATCCAGTAAGTATTAAGATTCTGTAGCTCCAGAATATTGTTCCTGAGCATAAGACTTCACTTCTAACTATTATTGTGAATTATTTTCATATTGATATAAATACTTGGACAATCTTAAAAAAATAAAAAAGAATAAGGTAATGTTCATTTTTTTACTAAAATTCTAAAATTTGAATTAGTGTGAAATTTGAATATATCTAAGTGTCTAAATCTAGATAATATTGTTGATGCAAAAAATCTCTGATAACTTTCTTACACCAAACATCAAGTCTCTCCATGGTGATGATGTGGTGGTTGAATGATTTTTTGTATTTGTGACTGGACTTGAGCCTCTCCTAAGCTATCTACGTATCTCCTTTCTTTTCCTCTTCCTGCCTCTTTCTTCTTCTCTTTTCGAATTAGGGGATCAAGTCATACGTAATTCTTTTTGGGGGAGGGGATGGTGATTTTATAAGAGAGATGGGGACATTACAGGCTAAAGTGGCAGGGTGACAGCCCCAAGGAACTATAAGGTGGCCGTTATTAAATGTGTAGGGCTCGCACCTCTAATCATCCCCAATATCAGTCCCCCAGTTTTCAGTAAAAATTTATTTTTATTAAAAATTATAATCTGTATGAGCCTCTCGGAGGGGCAGGGGCTCCATACGGGATCTAAACATCATCGACCAAAAGAGCAGAGAATCATCGAGCGCGTAAGCTCGGCATCGAGCGAATAAGCTCAGAAACATAGAACAAGAGAGCTTAGAATCATTCGAGTGCGTAACCTCGGCATCGAGCGAATAAACTCAGAAGCATAGAGCTTCGCTCGGAAACATAGAGCAAGAGAGCTTAGAATCATCGAGTGCGTAAGTTCGACATCGAGCGAATAAGCTCGGAAATATAGAGTAAGAGAGTTCAGAATCATCGAGCGCGTAAGCTCAGCATCGAGCGAATAAGCTTGAAAATATAGAGTAAGAGAGCTCAGAATCATTGAGCTCGTAAGCTCGGAAACACGGTTACCATAAGTCCCTCATGAGGGAATCCGTGGACTATCATGGATGGGTTCGAACCCGAGACCTTGGTATCACAGAGCAGTAAGCTCAGAATCATCGAATGCATAAACTCGGCATCTTTTCGTTAAGATGTTCCCTGGGCAGGATACGACTTTCAAGGTATTGTTATGCCACAGGTTCCCGTCATTTGTCTCCATCCATACTTAGAGTTTGAACCCAGGACTTGAGCCTTTTACTCCCCCCAGGGCAGGGACACCGGTATTGTTGCACCATAAGCCCCTGTAATTTGTCTTCATGCATGCTTAGAGTTCGAACTCGAGACTTGAGCTTTTTGTTCCCCTTAGGGCAGAGAGGCTTCTAACCACTAGGCTACTATCGGGAACGACGTGGTTCTATAATCAGTATATGGTCTTCAATCGAGAGACGACATGGTCTCATAAACTGCATGCTTTTTAGCAAGTAGTAAACATCTGTGTGAGTAGCAATATTCAATAAATATCATACAGTTTTAATAACATGCATGTTCATGATTTGTAGGTTCAGTCACAGCAGATGTACTAACAATCTCCATGCAAATAGCACTTAAGCTTTTATAATGGTTGCTAAATAATTAATCCATAGCTATCATTTATAATTAGAATTAAAAAGCAATAAGGATTGTTAGAGTAACTTCCCTGGAACGATACTTCTCTGGATGATGTAGATAAGATCATCAAGGGTCGTCGGAAGAGACCACTTGAGATGAGTCTATGAGACCTCTAGGATGAGGCGATGAGGCAAAAAGTCCTCTAGGATGAGGCGAAAAGCCCTCTGGGATGAGCAGATGAGACCTCTGGGATGAGGTTATAAGTCCTCTGAGATGAGGCGAAAAGCCCTCCGGGATGAGCAGATGAGACCTCTGGGATGAGGTAATAAGTCTTATGGGATGAGGCGATGAGACCTCTGGGATGAGGCAACGAGTCCTCTCCGAGATGAGGCGATGAGACCTCCGAGATGAGGCGATGAGACCTCCGGGATGAGGCGATGAGTCCTCTGGGATGAGGCGATGAGCCCTCTGGGATGAGGTGATGAGACCTCCGAGACGAGCAGATGAGACTTCTGGGATGAGGTGATAAGTCTTCTCTGAGATGGGGCGATGAGCCCTCCGGGATGAGCAAATGATACCTCTGGGATGAGGCGATGAGACCTCTGAGATGAGGTGAAAAGCCTTCTGGGATGAGCAGATGAGACCTCTGGGATGAGATGATAAGTTCTCTGGGATGAGGCGATGAGACCTCGGAGATGAGGTGATAACTCCTCCGAGATGAGGCGATGAGTTCTCTGAAATGAGGCGAAAAGCCCTCTGGACTGAGAGATAAGGCCTCTGAGGTGAGAGATGAGACCTCTGAGTCAAATGGGATCACCTCGGGCTTGGATTTGAGTAGAATCACCTTGGACTTGAGCAAAATTACCTCGGATTTAAGCAGAATTACCTCGGACTGATGAAAAACAAGATTGAAATCACCTCGAACTTAAATAAAGTCACCTCGGGCTTGAGCAGAATCACCTCGGACTGATGAAAAACAAGATTGAAATCACCTCAGACTTGAACAAAATCACCTCTTGAGAAAAATCACCTCGGGTTGGGGGAGAAATCAAAAATGAAACTTTCTATTCATAGCCCAAATCTGAAGATAAAGGGTACAGAACACCATCTCCACCGTTCATATCGTAGAACCATATTTCATAGTTATCCCGATCAAATTTCAGCACGATACAACGGTTCAACTAAAAGAAACGGGATGTTGAATGTTCGGAATTCATTGGATGACAAAATTACAGGTTACCTTTGG
>JAVXUL010100129.1:0-20155 GCA_035590515.1 Trichilia minutiflora | reverse complement strand
GAAGCTATATAAACATATCACCCACATTTATCATTAAAGCAAACAGAAGCATTTACAAGAAAGAGAATACTTACAGGCCGGTCCGTTAGATAACCCGACCATAAAATAAAGGACCTCATAACATGATAAGTACAAACCGTAGGCGGTTGGCCTCTCCCAGGTACCCTGGTACCTACAAAAGAGAAATTTAAACAAGTAGTTGGCCCTAGACAAGATGGTCCGCGTGACCTCGGACAAGATGGTCCGTTTGGCCCTGGAACAAAATGGATCCATGGGTATCAAACTCCCTTAGCTCGGAGACAAAATGGTCTCGTTGGCCTAAGGTCTTCTTGGAAGCGGGCATCGGACAAGATGGTTCGTGTGGCCTTGGAGTAAAATGGTTCTATAAATATCAAACTCCCTTAGCTCGGAGACAAAATGATCTCGTTGGCCTAAGATCTTGTCGAAAGCGGGCACCAGACAAGATGGTCCGTGTGGCCTTAGAAAAAAATGGTTCCATAAATATCAAACTCCCTTAGCTCAGAGACAAAATGGTCTCGTTGGCCTAAGGTCTTCTCATACAAGAGATTGGGCTAGCTTCAATTATTGAAGTCAGACCTTGATAGAGTACTTGAGAAGGGCTCGACGTATATTCACCGTGGAGCAAGTGGGCTCGATGCGTACTCTCTGTGGAGCAGAAAGGCTCGACGCATATTCTCTATGGAGCAGGAAGGCTCGACGCATATCCTCGGTGGAGCAGGAAGGCTCGACGCTGGTCACAGGATCAGGGGATTAGTCATTAAAAGGGTCAGGTCATGGGAGATAAGCTTTTGATCTGTCTGTACTCAGCGGCTTTTTGTTGGAGTGCCGCTCGGGGTTTTTAATTTGGGAACCCCTATTGTGGATACTTGAATGACTTGGTACGACCCTTTCCCTTTAGCTCCGAATACCCCTTCACCTGGGACTTTGGTGGTAGGAGTCACCTTTTGGAGGATAAGAACCCTTCTCTGGTAGGTTCGATGCTTGACTACTGGACAGTAATGTCGGGCTACCCTCTGTTGGCATGCGGATACCCGAGTCGCGGCCTCGTCTCTCCTTCCATCTAACAGGTCTAACCCCAATCTTCAGCTAGCCTCATTCCCCTTCAGTGTGACTGTGTGGAACTTTGAAGTGGCAAATAGTGCTCTGCCTCGCCAATACGGTAGTCTTCTCCTCAGCTATATCGGAGAGTGGCTCTGCCTCATGAGGATTGTGGACCGATTATATCCTCGTCAGATAGCTTTGTATGCTGGCGAACGAGCTCTTCTATGACTTTCGTAGGTTCCATTGTGGATTTCCTTAGTTATTTTACTTGCCTTATCTGTTCTCAAACACTTCAAGTATGGCAGGGTAAATCCTCGTTAGTATAATATAGTGTCAAGGATAGTGTACTTGGCCTTTTGGTTGTTTGTCTTTCCAACTTTGTCATGGTCATTCGGGAACTTTCTGTGTCAGGCACGCAATCCTAGGTCCCATATCTGGGTTGGGTTGGGGGCCTCATGTAGGACGGCAACAAAGCCTCCTTCAAACTTCTTCTTCACTCGATCTCTTTGGAGTTGTCCTCGCCCCTCCACGTTCTGGGAGTCAGGGCTACTACTCTTATCTCGGTTCTTGGGGCCCTTCGCCTTCATGAGTTACAAACTCGGTTAGGTAATTATTCCTGACCAGCACTTCAATCTGATCCTGCAACTTGTGGCACTGCTCCGTCAGGTGCCCCATGTCTAGGTGGAACTCGCAAAACCTGTCTCCCGCCTCTCCGGGGAACCTACGTTCAATCGGTCGGGGGTCTAGCAGCACAGTTCCCCATCTTCTCACCTCTTCCAGGATTTGGGAGAGGGGAGCGTTCAGGGGAGTAAACTTCTTTTTCGCTTCCCTCTACTCTGCTTGCCTCGGCCTATCTACGTGGACGACCTACTGTTGGCCGTCTCTCCAAAGAAAACTTCTCTCGCGGAGGTGCTGCTCCTCTCCCCTCCAGTGGCCCGTTGACTCTCGGGAACTCGATCTTTCCCCCGATTAGTTCCAGCAAACCTCCTCCCATCATTTCTCGACCTCTTGTTCTCAAATCTCTTGAAGTGGTTGCTATCTCTCGGGGGAGCACCTGTAGGCTTATGCTCTCTCATCTTGAGTATTACCAGGTTCTCGATATTTATCTCATCGAGTATCTTCCTCCGAGCTATCTCGTAAGTGCTCAATGAGGATTTACATATAGCGTACCACGCTCGATCTATTCAGAGCCCCTGTCTCAATCCCTCTAGGGCCAACGGATGATGGTAAGCCCCCAGTTCAAGCACTCCCTCGTGGTATCTCTCGACGAAACTCCTGAGGCTTTTGCCATTCCCCTGTTTAAGCAGTAACAATGAACTCGGGGTTTTGATGTCGAAGGTTGCACCCCTAAACTCGGCAGCAAACACCTCATATAGCTGCTCGAAGCTCTGAATGCTCTCGGGGGTTAGACCCAGGAACCACTTTTTGGCTTGCCCTTCCAGGGTCAGGGGGAATAGGCGACACATCTGTTCTTCGCTTAGTCCCTGGACGAGCATCATTTCACGGAAGAGATCCACATGTAGCGATGGATCTGTCTTCCCAGAAAACGGAGTAAGATGGGACATCTTGAACTTTCTGGGCAAGTCCTAGCCCAACAGTTTAGGTGCAAGAGGTGACCTCGCATAGGGACCGGCCATTGGAACTGGCTCATTTAGTCCAACACGAGGATCCGCTCCCTCTCTACTCATCTCCTTCAGCATCTTTTTTACCAAGAACTCCATATCCCTGTCTTTGGTGTCAATCTCTCATTCTCGCTCTTAATGTAGAGTCTCTTGTCGCGGTACTCCATGTTCCCACCTCAGTCTCTTATCCAAAAGCATTCTCGTGTCATTTGGGAGAGGGTTAGTGTCGTCAGGTATCTCCTGGACTGCATCTGGACTCTGGGACACCCTCATAGACCCAGGGTGACACCTTTCCTGGACAACAGGGGGCATGTATGTATCTTTTACCCCTACCCCCTTCAAACTGGGGTCCATTATAACCTTATCCTGCCTCATCACAGCTTCCGGTCGAGGGAGGCTACTTTTCACTGTCTCCTCCAGCATTCTTATCCCCTGCACATTAATCCGTATCATCCTTCTCATTCCGATATCTCTCTAGCCAGTGTCTGCATCTGCCTATCCTCCTCTGCATGTCGCTGCTCATTGTCTTGGACCATCTGTAGCAATCGAGCTATTTCATCCGTTCCCCTTGCATGGCCTGGTTCATGTGCATACATCTCGACGGCGTTTGATCGGGGGCTCCCGTGTTCTGGGATTCCATGCAAGGCGCTTTCAGCCGCTTCTGCAACGGCAGCTGCTCCTACAGAAACTTCCTCCATGCTCCTATGTTCCGTTGGGTGTCTTCTAGTTGTGTAACTTCTGACGCTTGCCATCTTCGCTGAAAATGGTGCTTCAATGGCTTTTCGTTCAGTTTCTCACAGACGACGCCAACTATTGATGCAAGAAATCGGCCTCGTTCACGACTCCCGGCACCAGCAGATTCTGTCTTTCTCTCGTTCCTGAGCTTGGAGCTACAAAACACACAAAGCATCTCAGGGGTAAAGTCGGTTTCCCGGTGAAAACCCTCCGATGCTTAAGTCAGAGAGGGTTTTACTTAGTGTGTGCAATAGGTGTGCATGCAAGCAAGCAATGATGCACGAAGAGTATGAATGACATGGAATGTTCTATCCCTGACTATAATGCCTGTATGCACTGAAAATGTAGAAAGAATGTCTCACAGTGGGTTTCTCTCAAGGATGTCCTCACGAATCTGTCTGTTCATTCCATTCTCCTCTGTTTTTCGTCCTCTCCATTTTCTTGATTATTGGATGCTGTATATGGTAAGCCTTGGAGTGCGTATCACTGGACACATGTTGCTGCATGGCTGACGTGCCCAGGGTGACCTATTGCAAAGTTAGAGGGCGTGGGGAATTGTGACACTATTCCTGGCCACGTCATCCCCGAACCCCCGAGTGTTTGTAGTCTTGAGCGAAACTTCCAGCTCTCCCGAGAATGAAGTCCCCTGGTTCTAGGGAGACTTTGATACTGTAGAGTGTAGCCTCGGTGTCGCCCGGAGGCGGAGGGGCGAGGACTAGCATAGCCCGAATGTCTGCAGATCTCGACTGTTGTATAGTAGATTGTCTTTTCGATCCTCCGACTCCGAGGGTACATGTCGTAGAAGGCTCCGACTCGAATGCAAGTTGACAGTGACTGACTTTCGAAGAAGAGTCCCTGACTGGTTGTTCTTGGGCAGAGTGTCCGAGACGATTAGGCAACCTTACTGTGGGCTTGACCAGCTTCTCAGAATGACACCGTATAAGGGAGCCTATTGGATATGGGCACGTGGTGGGCTTGAACAAAGGCGTGGAGATGGGCATGGGCCTCAGTAAAATCCCCCAACACTAAGCCCCCCAGTTTTTAATTAAATAATCAATTTAATTGAAAACTGTGCAGTTTTTGCTTGGCTGGCTCGGCTGACGCTACGTCTCTGTTATCTCCTTGGGAACGCAATCATCCTTCATGTGTCCTTTCTCCATTGCTGAACCAATATGGGAATACACGGTATCCGGGCTGTCATAATTGCATGTTGGGGTGGGTCTCACCTCATTTGAATTTTGAAGAGAGCTGACTCTTGATGTTCTAACTTTGGGTGGTGTGGCATTCTTTGGTCCGTTAGATCAAAACCAATGGTCGAAGTCTCTCGAACTTTGCTTATAAATACCTTCCCTCCTTTGAGCAAGATTGCAAAAGCCACGTTTGAATACTTTTTCTCAAGCTTCTCAGAATACCCACTCTGCTCCTCTTACCTTAATGTTCTTTCTTTCTTCAATCGACTGATGAATCTCTTATTTCTAGTTGTGGAACTCAATATCTCTGGAATTTTATTTTATTTTCTTATAACATTTTGCTACCAATCCTCATGGAGATCCTTGTTGGAAGGATGGTCAATTTCACAGGCACTCGTGCCAAACATGTACACATAGGAAGTCAGATTCTGGGGGTATTAATCAGTCAAGGAGTGTCCAGATATGCAAGGGTTTTTCTCTCTATTTTCTCGATTCACCTTCCCGAATATGATGATTGTCCTAGTGCAGCTGCTGTTGTGGGTTCATCCCCAAGCTCACCCACTGGCTGCATCGGGTTCCCTCTCATTTTGCACTTGCAAACCCCTGTCACTAATGCTCTTCTCTGGTTGCAGGCACGCTCCTGGAGATGAAAATGATGCAGCAGAAGCTCGAAGGGGTGAGATAATTAGAGCGATGCTAGAAAACTGAGAAGGAGAACACCTTTGCCTTGAAGCAACTGAAGAGGGCAGAGGTGAGTCCGGTCCTTCAAAATCCCTCAAGTGTAGATAAGACCCAAAAAGGGTCGGATACTCTGTAATAACATAGGCTGAGCATTCTGTAATAACACGGATTGGATATTCTGTAATAACATGCTCTGATTAATAAAACTCCCACTTCTATATACACATTTTGTTTTATTTCAATCAGCACGGTGCACTTTGCAATACTTCTCTGAGGGCCGTACTCTAAAAAGAATCTTCCGTAGTAAAAAGAACACCTAGCTTTCCAAAGATAACCGAATGACTTCCTGATTTGATGAAACCATCCGAGTAAAAGCAGTACGAATGAGAATTCCTTCGAGTGAGAAGATGCTAAGTGAAGAGACATCCGAGTGAAAAAGTCTACATGAAAAAACATCCCAGTAACAGCCATCTGAACAGAAACACACCCGAGTGAGAAACCATCTGCATAAAAAGATATCCGAGCGGATAACTTAGGCAATTTTCTAAATATCCCAGTAAAGAATTCGTTCACTCGGAGAGAACATCCGAACTAAAGGCAAAATATCCCAATGAAGAGTTCATCCGCTCCGGAAAGATATCCGAATACAGGACTCTAAATAAAGGTTCGTCCATTGCTCATTCAGGAAAACCATCCGAAAAAGGAATCAATAAGATATATCCAAATAAAGGATACGTCCATTCGGAAAAACCATCTGAATAAGAAGACAATAAGATATATCCAAATAAAGGATACGTTCATTAGGGAAAACCATCTGAATAAGAAGCCAATAAGATATATCCAAATAAAGGATACGTCCATTCGGGAAAACCATTTGAATAAGAAGCCAATAAGATATATCCAAATAAAGGATACGTCTATTCGGGAAAACCATCCGAATAAAAAGCCAATAAGATATATCCAAATAAAGGATACGTCCATTCGGGGGAAATGTCCAACTAAAGGACTTAGAGAAGATTATGTTAAGGACCCCGCTCGGGATAGTGCATATGCACATAGCTCGAATTTTACTCGGATACCATTGCCGAATGAATGACTTAGAAAACTCACTGCTGAGAAATATGTGTTAAGCGGTACATTCAAATTATCCGTCCTAGATTAATATGCAGCCAGATGAACTAAGGCTCGGTTTGTGAAGCTATATAAATATATTACCCACATTTATCATTAAAGCAAATAGAAGCATTTACAGGAAAGAGAATACTTATAGGCCAGTCCGTTAAATAATTCGATCGTAAAATAAAGGACCTCACAACATAATAAGTACAAACCACAGGCGGTTGGCCTCTCCCAGGTACCCTGGTACCTACAAAAGAGAAATTGAAACAAGTAGCTAGCCCCGAACAAGATGGTTCACGTGGCCCCGGACAAGATGGTCCGTTTGGTCCAAGAACAAAATGGTTCCATGGGTATCAAATTCCCTTAGGTCGGAGACAAAATGGTCTCGTTGGCCTAAGGTCTTCTTATATAAGAGATTGGGCTAACTTCAATTATCAGAGTCAGACCCGACAGAGTACTGGAGAGGGGCTCAGCGTATATTTATTGTGGAGAAAGTAGGATCGACGCGTACTCTTGGCAGAGAAGGAAGGCTCGACGCTTATTCTCTGCAGAGCAGGAAGGCTCGACGCATATCGTCTGCAGAGCAGGAAGGCTCGACGCATATCCTTTATGGAGCAGGAAAGTTCGACGCTGATCGCAGGATCGGGGGATCAATCGCCAAAAGGGTCGGGTCATGGAAGATAAGCTGTTAGTTTGTCTGTGTTCAGTGGCTTTTTGTTGGAGTGCCGCTCGAGGTTTTTAATTTGGGAACCCCTATTGTGGATGCTTGAACGACTTTGTATGATCCTTCCCCCTTAGCTCTTAATACCCCTTCACCCGGGACTTTGGTGGTAGGAGTCACCCTTTGGAAGACAAGAACCCTTCTCTGGTAGGTTTGATGTTTGACTACTGGACAGTAGTGTCGGGCTATCCTCTGTTGGCATGCAGATACTCGAGTCACGGCCTCGTCTCTTGCTCTATCTAACAGGTCTAACCCCAATCTTCGGCTAGCCTCATTCCCCCTTCAGTGTGACTCTGCATCAGGAAGGTTGGAATGCTGACTTATAAAAAATACGTGTGGAACTCTGAAGTAGCAATAATGCTCTGCTTCGCCCATGCGGTAGTCTTCTCCTCAGCTGTATCGGAGAGTGGCTCTGCCTTACAAGGACTGTGGGCCGATTATATCCTCACTGGATAGCTTTGTATGTTGGCAAACAAGCCCTTCTATGACTTCCGTGAGTTCCATTATGGATTTTCTTAGTTATTTTCCTTCCTTATCTGTTCTCAAACATTTCAAGTATGGCAGGGTAAATCCACGTTAGTATAATATAATTCAAGGATAGCGTACCTGGCCTTTTGGTTCTTTGTCTTTCTGACTTTGTCACGGTCATTCGGGAACTTCTCGCGTCGGGCATGCAGTCCTAGGTTCCATGTTTAGGTTGGGCCGGGGATCCCTTGTAGGATAGCAGCAAAGCCTCCTTCAAACTTCTTCTCCATTCGATCTCTTCAGAGTTATCCACGTCCCTCCGCGATCTGGGAGTCAGGGCTACTACTCTTGCCTCGGTTCTCGAGGTCCTTCGCCTTCACAAGCTATAAACTCGGTTAGGTAATTATTTCTGACCAGCACTTCAATCTGATCTTGCAACTCGCGACATTATTGAGTCGAGTGCCCCGCGTCTTGGTGGAACTCGTAGAACCCATCCCCCGCCTCTCTGGGGAGCCTACGTTCAATCGGTCGGGGATCCAATAGCACAGTTCCCCGTCTTCTTACCTCTTCCAGGATTTGGGAGAGGGGAGCATTTAGGGGAGTAAACTTCTTCTCTGCTCCCTCCTGCTCCGCTCGTCTCAGCCTGTCTACCTGGGCGACCCGCTACTGGTCGCTTCTCCAAGGAGACCTTCTCCCCCTAGGGCGCTGCTCTTCTCTCCGATAATATTCAGGGACCTGGTCTCTCCCCCGACTAGTTTCAGTAAACCTCCTCCTATCATTTCTCCACTTATTTTCTTCAGGTTTCTTGAAGCGGTTGTTGTCTCTCGAGGGAGCCCCTGTAGGCTTCTACTCTCTCATCTTGAGTATTACCAGGTTCTTGATGTTTATCTCATCGAGTACCTTCCTCCGGGCTGCCTTGTAAGTGCTCATTGAGGATTTACACACAGAGTACCAAGCTCGGTCTATTCAGAGCTCTTGTCTCAGTCCCTCTAGGGCCAACGGGTGATGGTAAGCCCCCAGTTCAAGCACTCTCTCATGGTATCTCTCGACGAAACTCCTAAGGCTCTCGTTATTCCCCTGTTTGAGCAGTAACAACGAGCTCAGGGTTTTGGTGTCGAAGGTTGCACCCTTGAACTCGGCAGTGAACACCTCATACAGCTGCTCGAAGCTTTGAATGCTCCCGGGGGTTAGACCTAGGAACTACCTTCTGACTTGTCCTTCTAGGGTCAGGGAAAATAGGCGACACATCTGTTCTTCGCTCAGTCCCTGGACGAGCATCATTTCATGGAAGAGATCCACATGCAACAATGGATTTGTCTTCCTAGAAAATAGAGTAAGCTGGGGCATCTTGAACTTTTTGGGCAAGTCCTGTTTTAACAGCTTGGGTGCGAGGGGTGACCTCGTATAGGGACCGACCATCGGAACCGACTCATTCAATCCAATGCAGGGATCCGTTTCCTCTCTACCCATCTCTTTCAACACCTTTTTTACCAAGAACTCTATATCCCTGTCCTTGGTGTCAATCTCCCACTCTCTCTCTCGATGCAGATTCTCCTGTTCCAGTGCTTCACGTTCCCACCTCCGTCTCTGCTCCAAGAACGTTCTCATGTCATCCGGATGCGAGTTATTGTCGTCATGTATTTCCTAGACTGCATCTGGACTCCGTGATACCCTCGTAGACCCAGGGTGACACCTTTCCTGGACGACAAGGGGCATACATGCATCTCTTACTCCCACCCCCTTCAAACCGGGGTCCACTGCAACCTTATCCTTCCTTTTTTCCGTAGCCGTATACCTTCGGACTCTAGGTTGACTCCTGACTCCTTCTCCATCCCTTATCACGGCTTCTGGTTGAGGGAAGCTACTTTCCACCGTCTCCTCCGACATTCTTATCCCCCGTACATTGGTCCGTCTCATCCTTCTCATCTCCGATATTTTTCTAACCAGTGTCTGCATCTGCCTATCCTCCTCTGTATGTCGCTGCTCACTGTCTTGGAACAGTTGTAGCAATCGAGATATTTCATCTATTCCCTTTGCATGGCTCGATTCATATGCATGCATCTCGATGGCGTTCGACCGGGGGCTCCCGTGCTCTGAGATTCCATGCAAGGCGCTTTCAACCCCTTCTGTAGCGGCAACTGCTCCTACCGAAACTTCTTCTATGCTCCTACGTTCAGTCGTGTGTCTCCTAGTTGTGTAGCTTCTGACGTTTGTCATTTTCACCGAAAATGGTGCTTCGATGGCTTTTTATTTGATTTCTACATACGGCACCAAATGTTGATGCAAGAAATCGGCCTCGTCCACGACTCCTAGCACCAGTAGATTTTGTCTTCCTCTCGTCTCTGAGCTTGGAGCTGCAAAACACACAGAGCACCTCAGGGCTAAAGCTGATTTCCCGACGAAAACCCTCCGATGCTTAAGTCAGAGAGGGTTTTACTTGGTGTGTGCAATAGGTGTACATGCAAGCAAGCAATGATGCACGAAGAGTATGAATGACATGGAATATTCTATCCCTGAGTATGATGCTTGTATGCACTGAAAAGGTAGAAAGAATGTCTCACAGTGGGTTTTTCTCGAGGATATCCTCACAAATCTGTCTGTTCATTCCATTCCCCTCTATTTTTTGTCCTCTCCATTTTCTTGATTATTGGATGCTGTATATGGTAAGCCTTGGAGTGCGTATCACTGAACACGTGTTACTACATGACTGACATGCCTAGGATGACCTATTATAAAGTTAAAGGGCATGGGGAATTGTGACACTGTTCCTGGCCACGTCATCCCCGAGCCCCCGAGTGTTTGTACCCTTGAGCGGAACTTTTAGCTCTCCCAAGAATGAAGTCCCCTGGCTCTTGGGAGACTTTGATGCTACAGAGTGTAGTCTCGGTTTCGCCCGAAGGCAGAGGGGCAGGGACTAGCATACCCCGAATGTCTGCAGATCTAGACTGTTGTATAGTAGATCGTCCATCCGACCCCCCGACTTCGAGGGTACATGTCGTAGGAGGCTCCGACCCGAATACAAGTTGACAGTGACTGACTTTTGAAGAAGAATCCCTGACTGGTTGTTCTTAGGCAGAGTGTCCGAGACGATTAGGCAATCTTACTGTGGGCTTGACCAGACCATATAAGGGAGCCTATTGGATATGGGCACGTGGTGGGCTTGGACAAAGACGTGGAGATGGGCCTGGGCCGCTGGGCTGGGCCTCAGTAAAATCCCCCAACAAAAATATTAAAACAATTTCATATACATATATATATATATATATATATTTCCTAATTTAATCAACCATTAATTAAAAGAAAATATATGAAAATTATTTTGCCAAATGGGAGGATAAAATTGAACCACACCTCATGTGTATCTACCATCTATTCGTTACTTAAGTATAAGGTTAAGATATAGCCACTTGTCAATATTTCATTACTAGGATGAAAATATCAACATACATCACTCATACCATTACCAAGCTTAGGTTAATCAATTATATTACCTTAACTCTATATATTAAAGTAATGTATAAAATAATTAGGGAAAAACCGAACCAATTATGGGTAAGACTCAATAAATTCACCATAAAGCTGGTAGTGGATGATATAACCAAATTAAACTTCTTTAATTTCTTTTATATCCTGAATTAAACTCTTTAATTCTTTAATTTAATTATCTTCAACAAGATTAATTAAATATGTCCACAGACTAATATTGACACCTAGCCATGTAATACGGCTCTCGGATTACAATAAAGTGTGAAACTTCAACTATGAATCTTTTCGTCATTAGTTATCATGTAATTCAATCCTTTCGTCATACAATGTTTTGATTAGATCAGAGGTATGCTATAATCATCAAACCTTTTTAGATCCAATGCTATGTATAATGACTCTATTGTGTATATCCATTGAGAATACACTTCTTAATCACACACAATTTGTAATCCTGGTTGAGAATTTCACGAATTAAATTTGAATTATTCATATAGAGCATTTTATCTCGAACATTCGCATATCTTCATGAATGTCTCACCATACCCAATAACTACCTATCACAAGCTTATAGACAGACTTGCCCAGAATAATATCAAAGTATAACAATTCACTCATAAGGTAACCATGATATTATAAAGTCTAATGATTATTTACATCACTGATACAACGAATTTTCAATTGATGATTAAGTGTAATTAGCATTTTGACAATTTCTACGAGTCTGTTCAGTGAACTTATACTCAATCAATGAGCATTTATATACTTTTTTTATTGTCTCCACACAAGTCATCTATGAGATTGATTACCCTATATCACATAGAGCAAAGATAGTATATACTAGTCTTTCCGACATTATAAAGGCCCCTCTTTATAGTCCCATTACTAAAAACATTTAGGAATGATACTACTAAAATAAAGTCCTATAAATATGAACTCATTATAACAATATGTATTGTATACATTCCATAAACTTTATCATTATATGTAAATCAAATAAATCTACATATATTAATGATAAAAAGAATATAAAATAAAATGCTCATTTTATTAATCATAAGATGTACAAGTACATAATTTATAATCACAGATCACATCGTGATTGACTTTTGGGGCATATGCCTCTTTCAATTTTTTCTTTTCTGAATACTCCTCAATACACAAGGTTATTAAGGTGATCATTTAGGCTCACTGTAGATTAGCCATGAACTTGTTACGAACTCTATAGCTTTGACCTCTTTGAAAGCTCAATGACTATGATTAACATATAATAATATGCTATAGTCCTTAAATCATAATAAAGAAATACTTTATCTAACTCATTCTAGATTGTATGTACCATGTGAATTATATCCTTTCGTTGTTCATTCTTAATCAAGTAAGGATTTATCTTAGAATGCTAGAATTCTAAAGTTGATATAAGTACAAATCATCGATCAATATATCCTAAGCTCGTCATCATAAACTCTTTCATATAACTTTTAATTAACTATGGCTAGAAATTTATATTTAAAAGATTTATCAATAGTAATTTAGAACTTGAATCCGGATGAGTCAGCAGGTATCCTCAATCATATATGTCGAGCCAATAGACCTTGTCTTGACCATCATTCTTCTTTATATGTAAACAACACATTATCAAATTGACTTTAATATATAAACATAGTTAGCTCCATACTTATATACTATATGAATTGTATGTATTCACATCGAATTTAACCATAATGTCTCAAGTCAAAGAACTATATCGAATACTAGTATAACCATACAATAAATTATTGATTATATGTAATACCATGTAATTTATCGTCATTTAGTCATATTCAAACAATAGTTTTCTAATTATTAATCTATACTAATATCCTAATAATATGACTCTCATTATTATCCATACTAATATCACCTTATGATATTCATCAGAGACACTGAATATGCTTACTATATAATATTGTTGTTTATTCATTATCATTTTTGTAGGATAATTCACATACATACTTTATTTAAATATATAAAACAGCCTACCTATATATCTGAAAAAAAACACTCTTTCTTTTTATTAATAATAAATGTTAGATACAAGACAAAGTAGGGTATACACTAACAATGTTCCATTTACATTAAAGTCATTCACTGTTGTATCTCATACTCATCTTCTCAAAATGATGGTCGAATTACTTTTATGTTATAGCTTTAGCTACTGAGTCAACCACATTGTTTACTGAAGATATTTTCTGAATAATTACTTCTCTATCTTTAATAAACTTTCTCAAAATATGATATTTATACTAAATATATTTAAACTTTTGGTTCCTTTACTTGTGTAATAGCTCTAGTATTATCATATAATATAGTTATTAGATAAGTTATGCTTGGAATCACACCTAGTTTAGATATGCACTTACATATCTAAACAGTTTCATTTCTATTTTTGAAGTGGTAATATATTTAGTTTTAGTAATAGAGCCTGCTATTATCATCCATTTGAAACTATTCTAACTAATAGCATCTCTATGACATATAAAAATGAATGCAGATATAGATGTTTTATCATTGTTTCATTTAACTAAAAATCAAAATTTGAATATTTTTTATTATTTATCTCTGAACATCTATAACTCAGGATCAAATCATTAATCCTTTTTAAATACTTAAAGATTGATTTCACTGCTGACTAATATTTTTCCCTTATATTGGCCTGATATCTGCTTGTAATACTTATAGTATATGCTATATCAAGTCTTTTATATAGTAATGCATACATCAAACTAACTATAGCCAAAGTATAAGGCATATTATGCATCTGTTGTTGTTGTCATTAATCTTTTATACTTATATCTCTAGAAAGATAAAGACTATAGATAAAGGCCAAGAGCCTCTTATAATTCTTCATATTGAACTATTTAAGCATTCTTTCTAGTTAAAAACAATAATGATCTCAAATTAAAGGATCATATACACTGTTATCCCTATGAGAATCACTCATAACACTTATATAACAATTTATGTAGCATTCTCATGGCAAGTCGATCTAATACATTAATTCACTAACTTGTATACATGTGTTAACTTTATATCTCATATCATGGGTACAAGTTAGTGAACTAACACATCTCATGTCATTATTAGTCATTACATATACTAATCTCAATGTATTATTGTTGTCCTATCCACAATAATACTTTACTATGAACGTTTCAGAATAGTATTCAACTAATTAAACTTATTATTTTAAGGGCATTATTATATTTTTTAAATATACATAATATAATGATAAAATAATATATATTAATTAATAATGTCATGATACTAATAAATAAATATGTTAAATATCTAAAATTGCTATTGTATTTTAGAATATATATCAATATAAGACTATTGGTGAAATCTCTGACGTTCATCCTATGAGCCAAAATCAATCTTATCGATCCCATTCAAACTCTTCAAATGCTTAATGATTATGGTTAATATCTAACAATATACTATAGTTCCTAAATCACAATGAAAAAATCTTAATTAAATTGTTTTGTTTATGATTTTATATACCATGTGGGTTATATCCTTTTATTATCTAATCCTAATCAAGTAAGGGTTTACAAAATGTCAAAACCTTAAACTTAGTATCTATACATATTATTAATTAATACACACTAAATTTATCATTACAAAATCTTTTATATGACTTTCATTGTTTCATGGCTAGGGTTTTAGGTTTTAGTCGTATATTAACGTCTATTTGGAGACTCAAATTTGAATCAGGTTAATAAAAACTCAAGATCGAATGTATCAAGTTAACATATCCCATTTTGATAAGTATTCACATCCCAATATAAATAACATATGATCAAATCGGCTTTTTTGTATAAGATATGATTATTCTCGTATTTATACACCATATAAACTATGTGTATCCATATTGAATAATGATTATGATATCTCAAGTCTAAAGATTACTCTGTATACTAGTACAATCAAATAATGAATCATTAACTATATACAATCTATGTGATTCATTATTTCTTTGATTATTTAAAAAATAGTTCTCTAACTATTAATTTACACTAGTGTTCTAGTAACATGACTTTTATTGTTACTCACACTAATATCATCTTATAATACTTACCAGAGACATTGTACTTATTATACAATATCGATGTTCAGTCGATACTACATCCGTAGAAAACTAATTTGATAATCTTTATTATCTGAATGTTCATGTGCATACTCCATTCATTACTATGATTGAACAAAGGAATCAAATTACCTATACAAAAAAATAATCATTTTTTCATTGATTATATGTATAATACATATAAAGAGTAATATAATACAATATGCCCTGAAACCGATAACATTAGTGGCTACTCCTACTTATACTAAAGTCATTCGCTATTATATCTTATACCCATCTTTTCAAGATGACGATTCAGCTATTTAATTGTTATTGTTTTAATAAATAAGTTAGATACATTATCTACTGACGATATCTTTTATATAATAATCTCTCCAATACCAACAAATTCTCATAAAATATATTACTTTTACTAAATATATTTAAACTTTTGGTGTGCTCTTAATTCCTTAGTTTGTGTAATAACCTTAGCATTGTCACAGAACATGCTTATTAGACAAACCATGTTAGAAATTACACCAAGTTTAGATATGAGTTTTCACATCCAAATAGACTCTTATATAACTTCTAAAGAAGCATTATATTTAGCTTTTATAATAGAGTCAACTGTTATCATCTATTTAGAACTCTTCTAGCTTACAACACCTCTATTACACAAAAAGATAAATTCAGATATAAATTTTCTATCATCTGTATTTGATTGAAAATCTAAGTCTAAATACCTATGGATATTTAACTCTTGAGATTCATAACTCAAAATCCAATCCTTAGTCCTTCTCAAGTACTTAAGGATTATTTTTATTACTGACCAATATTTCTCCCTAAGATTAGCCTTATATGTGCTACTAACACTTGCAGTATAAGCTATATCAAGTCTTGTACACAACATAGTATATATTAGGCTACTTATAACTAAATTATAAGGCATGTTACATATCCATTATTACTCTTTATTAGTCTTTAGATTCATATCTTTTGAAAGATGAAGATTGTAATTGAAAGGCAATAGACCTATTTTAGAGTTTTTTATATTAAACTTCTTTAACATCTTTTCTATGTTAATTTCTGTGATAATCTAGTTATCCTATTTATTCTATATGTACAGATACAAATACCAAGGATATAGGTCATATCTCTTAAATCTTTCAAAAAAAAAGTTCTAGATAGCTAGATTTTCTCTTTTATGGTCATACTAACATCATTACCCATCAACAGTGTGTAATCTACATATAATATCAGGAATATAATGGTATAATCCTTAAACCACTTATACACACAAGGCTCATTCAAGTTTTTAATAAAACCAAACGATTTGATTATCTCATCAAACTGGATGTTCTAACTCCTAGAGGCTTGTTTCAATCCATAAATGGATCAATATAACTTACATACTTTATTTGAGTTAATGAATGATATAAAACAAATGGATTATTTTATAAATAGGTTTATTTTAATGAAACCATTAAGAAATTCTATCTTAACATCCATCTACCAAATTTCATAATCATAGTATACAACTCTAGCTAGCATTATTATGATGAACTTAATTATAGCTATGGGCAAAAAGGTCTCCTCATAATTTAACATTTGTTTCTGAGTATAACCTTCAGTAATAAGCCAAGCTTTGTAAGTTTCTACTTATACATAATCTTTCTTTTAAAGATTTATTTATAGTCAATAGGAATAATTCCTTCTAGAGGATCAACAAGTGTCTAGGCTTGATTAATATACATTGATTCTATTTTAAAATTCATTGCATCTACCCATTTTTCTTAATCTTAATCTAGGATAACTTCTTTATAAGTTCTTCAGTCATCACTATAATCCGCCTTTCCTACTAGATAGGATTCAAAATCCTACTCATTAAGAAATCCTTATCTCTTTGAAAACTTAAATACCCAAGTAAATTTTTGAGTTGGAATAGGATTAACTGATACAGAGGGTTACTGACTGGATAATCCAGTATCAGTGTAGTCGATTTGAGTTTCTAATAACTCTTTCTTTTATTAAATCTCTCTACTTGCACTATCTTTTTAAAAAACTCTTTCTCTAATAAGTGTTCATTCTTAGTAATCAAAACTTTTTGATCAGAAGGAAAGTAGAAGTAATACTCTAAACCATCTTTAAGATATACAATAAACTAACCCATCTCTGATTTGGCATCAAATTTATTAGATTTAATTTACTTAACATATGCTGGATAACCCTAAATCCTCGTCTAATTGAGGTTGGGTTTCTTTCCACTTCATATCTTATATGAAGCCTTTGGACTAATTTTGATAAGACCTTATTTAGAATGTGTGCAGTACCTATAAAGTATTACCTCATAAATATAATGGTAAGTTTGTAAAATTAATCATCTATTATACCGTATCTAGTAGAGTATGATTCCTCTTTTTTGACACACTATTAAGCAAAGGTGTATATGAAGGAGTCATTTGTGGAATAATTCTATTCTCTTTCAAGAACTCTTGAAACTTAGTACTCAAGTATTCATCCTCATGATCCAATTATAGAGTCTTAATACTCTTTTCTATCTATTTCTCAATTTTATTCTTGAATTCTTTAAACTTTTTAAAGGATTCAGATTTATATTTCATCAAATATACATACCCATACTTAGATATGTCATCGATAAAGGTAATAAAGTATTTAAATTCTCCTCTAACTATAATATTGAATAGTCTACATACATTAGTATGTACAAGTTCCAATATTTCTTTGGTCCTCTCACCTTTACTCTTAATGAGAGATTTGGTCATTTTTCTCAAAAATATAACTCACAGGTTAGATGGGGTTTCGAACCTAATGAGGTTAAAATCCCATTATATCTAAGCTATATTAGTTATCTATGTCTGATATAACCCAATTGTGATACCATAGATATTTAGAATTTATTTTAATACGAGTTCTCTTATTATTGATAAAAGAAATTGAATAAATATTATTTAATTCAAGAACATATAAACTATTTGTATTTCTATATTTTTCAATTAATACATTTTTAAAATGTATCAAACATTCATTTTTCATTAACTATACAAAATAACCATTATTATATAATATAAAAATATTAACAATGTTTCTTATAAATAAAGTAAATTCCAATACTCGCTTTAATATCAAAATATATCTGGATGGGAGTCTCAACTTACACGTTTCAATGGCCTCTGTAGCAATAGTTGCTTTATTAGCCATTCACAAAATGATCTCATCATTTAATAATGTAGAACTATTCAGCATCACTTGTACAAAGACATAATTATAAGAAATAATTGTTGACTCTATAACCCATAAATGAATATCAGAACTAACATTTAATTTATATTCAATCATAGAACAACTAAACATATATCTCTTAGTCTTCTTAAGACTGTTAAGATACTAAGGGCAATTCCTCTTCTAGTACTCGTTTGTCCTATAATGAAAACACTTTTCTTTGGGTTTGGGTGTTTTAGGGTTAGCCTTTTTAGCTTTCTTTTTCTTAAGGCCAACTTTTGGACCTTGTTGAGATAAGTGTTTTAGCCTTTTTTTAGCCTTATTGGATGTGGCCATATGAATATCCTTGTATCCATTATCACTATTATTTTATTTATAATATTAAAAAACCTCATTAAATAACTTGGGTAAAGTTTATAATCCTATTAAGATTATATTTTGTTATAAACCCTTATAACAAGGAGGAAGTGATTATAGATTCAAACTCACTTTAAGACAATCAGTCATAACTATGTCTCATGCATCCATTTGCTTGATGATATTAATCATCTTTATAATATGATCTTCAAGCGGGATACCCTCTCTAAACCTCATGCTGAATAGGGTAGCACACATCTCATTTTCTAGTACCCTAGAATTTTTGCCATACAACTCTTGTAAGGCAATCAAGATATCACAGGTAGATAAGATATTCTCGTGCTTTATTTGTAACTCTCTATTCATAAAGGCTAACATATAAGGCCTAACACTTTGATTATCCTTGTGTCATTTATTGTATGCCTCATGTTTTGTCTCAAAGACATTCACCTTTAAGGACGTGGGCATCTCAGACTCTAAGGCATACCCCGATCTTCTCAAAATCGAGAACTATTCTCAAATTTCAAAGCTAATCCTTAAAGTTTTGTCCAATGAGAACGTTATTCTCCAAGATTTTTATGAAGATGTTTAATGATTACATTTTGAATATTAGTGAGAGAATTAAAAAGACAGTTTGTTAGTGTATTGTATTACCAGGCATGAAATCAATTCAATTGAATATATTCAAATAAGCATGATCACATTAGCTTTTACTATCTAATTTAAACCCCACTCTCTAATATAAGATTTAAATATTTTGTTAGATTTTTAAAAAATAGCAGAAAATCAAATTTTTATTAAAATAAATCAATCTTAGATAATAGAAATATTAGTTAATTAATCTTAATAAGTAAAGAACTCTTCTTTTGTATATCATATACGAGATTTGATTCATTTTCTTCACCCTACCTTTAGATACCTAACATAATAAAAATCTTAGTATCTTGGGCTAGTTATATCCAAATCACTATGCTTTCTCAAATAGTATTTTCATCTTAACCTCAAACAATAAAAATCTTAACTAAAACTCAAATACTATCGAGAAGTAGATCAAACCAATTTGATTACCCAAACCGTATACCCCTCTCCTCACATAATAGAAATCTTGAATAAGAAAATTTATGTAAAAGAATTATTAGTTGTCCCACAGTGAAAGACAAAGATATAATAATTTCTTAGATAGGTTTATTAAAACTCATTTACATCTCATATACAAACTCTTAACCAAGTAAGTTTTTGTAAAACTACCAAGTATTGTGATTGATAGTCATGATATCTTTAAGTTATTTTTGATGATTTAATAGAATAATTAATTTTCTATGCTATATTGGTTTTGATAATGCCAAAATAAATAACAAGTAACAAAAATGTG
>JAVXUL010100111.1:0-20156 GCA_035590515.1 Trichilia minutiflora | reverse complement strand
AATTTTTCTTAATTTTTATTTTTTTAAAATTATAATTATTTATTTAATTAATTAATAAAACGAATTTATCCGTTTAATCGGATTATCCGATTAAACGGATTAATCTATCGGTTAAATCGATAGATTAGATTAAAATTAAAAATATCAATCCGTTTAATAAACGGATCAATCTGACCCAATCTATTTAAATATTTGATTTAAAATGATCCGACCTGATTAAACCTAACCCGAGATCCGTTTGACAGCCTGCTTATGATAGTTAGCTTTCTTAAGATAGGTTGGTTGCTAAGAGGGAGTGAAGGCTTTTCCGTGATCCGGAGAACATGGTTCTTTTGTTTGTAGCTTGAAGACGTAACTTTGTTATAATGAGTTTACGAACGCAGAGCCAGAGCTAGCCAAAGAGGCAGACTGGGGAAGCTGAGATTACATTTTATAGAGGGGGGACGAAGTTGATTAAGAAGAAAGCATGCAGTAGGTACAGAGGATCGAATGCACACACAAACACAGAGGCAAACAGAGAGAGAAGAGTTGCGGATGGCTGCAATTTTTTACATCAATCATTGGTTAGTGCACATGCAAAGGGAAGAAGGAGACGAGAGAGAATGAATTCGTTGAACGAAACGACGTGATGTTGACTGACTCGTACGCAATACCGTTGATTAATTAAATTCCAGAAAAATAAAACACAGAGATACAAAGACAATGAGCACTACTCTAAATTCTTTACATGATTTCTAGTTACGACCATAACCAATGGCTTCATTTTGATTACCCCATAAAGATTAAATACTTGATCTGTCAATATAATACAGCTGAAGCTAGAAATATAAAGGTGATTATCTTAAATAGGCCAGAGAATAAATTCTTTAACGACCATGCAGAGCACAAACATCTGTAACAGTCATGCTAAATTCCGAGCACGGCAAACCAATTTTGGTAAAATAAGAGTTAAGTAAAAAATAAGAAAAGTGTCCAGCACTTTTGACAAAGTAAAAATTGTAAACCACACTGAAGAAATAAGACACTGCCATTGCAAACAAAATTACAAATCTATACCCGAAATTTTACCCCAAAGAATTGAAGCCAATGCAATTGAAACCACTCTTTAAGTCACAACAATCACCTGTTCTCTCCCACCCCATACAAAAGCCAAGATTCTCCTATGAAAAAATTGGAGAATGAAAATTGATGCACAACCATGAATAAAATTAACTAATACACAAATCAAAAGTAGTTCATATAACCAACAGAGAGGCCTTAGCAAAACAGCCCTTTTGTGGCTTTCCAACTATGATACAGGAACCCTTTTCAATTCAAGAGGCTTCAAAGATCCTTGGACAATCTCTTGAACTGTTCTGTTACGACGACAAACATCAGACAACTCTTCAATGGGACCCATCAGGGCATTGACATCTGCACCGGATGCTGCCTGTGACAATGCTTGCAAAAATCTTGACCGTTCCGCTTCTGCTAGTGCTGTTAATGGGATTAAGGAAACACTCTCCTTTGCCCACTCTAATGCTTGTACACCATATGTCCGAGTTAGGGTTAGCAGTGCATACGTTACCTGGGAAAAGAGAACATTCCATAACAGTTCAATCTTATACAAGTGAAGACATGGCTGTAATTCAGTGGATTAACCATGTGCATTCCAATAACATCCTAAGACTTCGATGAAAATAGGACCTACCGTCTCTAATCGAGAACTTGGGAGTGCTCCTGTCAATGAGGCAATTAAAATTCTGGTAATGCTAGCACCTCGAGGAATAATGACACTATCCCTCGTAGAGAAGAAATCTTCTCCCTTGCTAGACTTTGCAAGATCAAAGATATCAGATAAGAAGGTCAATATGGAATTGGAAGCCTCCCTGCAAACAAAAAATAATAAAAAATTGAAAAAAAATCAACCATGAATTATACACCATTAATTTTTCAGCAAGTGTGTTTATGGACAAACAGTACAATATGAATAAAACTTCTGCTTGGAAAATGAACGCAAACCTAACAATTTAACAAAGGCCATAGCACAAGGAAATAAAACAAGAAAAATTGAGGAAAATCCTTCATAAGATGGCCATCAACTGTAGGATATGAATGCACTACAGGCTAACCCTTGCACCTATAGACACATGCTGCAATAGGCATCAACATAATTTGAACCCAAATTATATCCTACTCGATAGATCAAACATTCTAATGCACAAGCAACGATGTGCATGACATAGGTAAATGGACATGCTCAGTGTATAGCTAAGCCACTGCATTCGAAATATATTTTTCACAAGTCTCTGCATTGATTAACCTGTGCGCTGCTGTCTGTAGATTTATTCAACGGCCAGGACTATGTGGCAGTCCAGTCATCTATCCATCTTTTGACATACTAATTTGTTTTCATGGTAACTAAAAATCCCTCAACCTTTGCATCTGCACCAAGTTGTAAACTGTGGTCTACTGCTGGACATCACAACCTTGGTAGTCAGCAAACTCATGGGATATAGAATATCCCATGTAGGCAGCCTCAAGTCATCTATACACTTTTGACATACTATTTTTTTTTTTTTTCATGGTACCTAAAAATCCCTCAGCCTTTGCATCTGCACCAAGTTCTAAACTAGGGTCTACTGCAGGACATTACGACCTTGGCAGTCAGTAAACTCATGGGATATAGAATATCCCAGGTAGGTAGCCTCAAGGGATTTTGAACCGCTGACATCTAGGTTGAATCCAAAGGTCTTTTACCACTCAACTCATCCCTCTGGGGTTGTCATCTTATTACAAACTTCTTTTTGGTCTGGAGAGGAGGGGAGTTATTCATTGTCTGTTTAGTTGTTGAAAAAGATAAGTATGACTTACAGTTGTTAATGTCAATTATGATCAAAAGCCAAACTAACTTGATTGATATATAAACTATTATCAAGAACCTATGTCGATTATATGGTCATTTTAACTTTTTCCTTCTTTGCCCAGTTATAAACACAAACTGATGTTCACAGAATCATCCAAATCATCACATCTATCTATAATACACTGCTTAAAATGTATAACCACAAACACGTATGAATGCATGCACATGCATATAAAGTGAGAGAACCTAGACCTGTGCTGCACTGTGATTCCGATCATTGAGCAATCCACTAATGATGGAAATATGGAAGATGGGATAAATAGTTGAGGACAATAGCGAATGCATCTTGATGCCAACAAGAAACAATCATCTGCGACATCTGGCCTTGAAGTGAACTCCTGCAAGATAGATGATCATGTAGCAATAGAAATAAAGACAACCGCAAAGAAGAGAAGGCAATACAGAGTTCATTAAACTCATACCTGAATACTGGTGAGAAGACACGTTGTGCGCTTAAAAAGAGCTTCTATCAAATTGTGCAAGTAACTTGCACAAGATGGGTCAGAACCAAATATCTGTCACCCAAATTATGTCAACTGCTCGAGCTTATAATGGGAAGGGAAATTGAAAGATTTAGCGTTAATAATCAAGATGGGATAGCTACCTTTATAACTTCACTAGAGAGATAAAGGAAGCAAGGCTGTTGGTGTTGTTGATATAAGCCTTGAATCTCCTCTAGAATGGCTCCTATTGTGATACCCATTAACCTTTTGGAAGTTCTCACCTATTGAATACATCAAAGTATCATGGTAATAATAACAATTGCTGGAAGGATTGCATATCTTTGTAATTCAACACAACAAAAGATTAGACAACCAACAGTTGGCTTCCACCATGTCATAATAACAATCTGCTTTCAGACTGCAAATTTGACCAGATCTAAATTTCAAGATAACTTAGCACCACAAATGAAGTGTATATTGCTATTAACCAAAGTTTAGGGATTTATTTCCCAGATATTATTTCCAAAAATTCCTTTTCAAGCCATATTTAATTACCAGGGACACTGAGAAGAGCCTATTTTCTGTTTCGTAGCCGCACAGGAAACGAAATTTAAGATATAGTAAAACAGAGATAGGGCAAGTGAAACTAATAAGGCAGATTCATCCCCATTAACTGGTACTAATGCAAATTTTTTTCACATAAAAAGATGCTAAGTGGGGTATAGGAAAATTACGGTTGACTCACATTAAGTAACATACAAGTCATTACATGATAATCTATGAATAAGACAAATAACATAGGTTCATACAGAAGAACCCGTTTAAGATTACTTCCTCTTAACCAAATTCTTAAAAATTCGTCTAACCAATATAACAGGAAGCAACATTTGGCGATTAAATTTTCAACATGTTTGATTTAACTCACAGCATATTTGCAAGCTCGACAAAGAGACTCCATGGTTCGCATGTCCCATGAGCGACTGCATAAAAAAGATATTCAACGGAAAATTAGTCAACAAAGAACGTGTCTTTACATGAGATTTCCTAATTGTTAGAAGGTTACAAACACTCACATGTCAAATATGGCTTTGAATATGGGCCAAAGTCTTTGTATTGCATCAGCCACAGCTTCAGGATGATTCACATACCTAGAATTGAGAGCAGTTATCCATTCAGAACCATTCAATTGGTTAAAACCATAAAAGACAACTGAATGGACAGAGATCACACCTAAATATGTAAGCAAATCTATCAATATGAACGGTTAAATCACGAGCATGTTTCTTCTGCAATATTTCTGGTCCTTGATTGACAACTTCCTGATTTCAGATCATAAACTTTATCATGTCCTGAATGAGTGAATAAAGCTCAATGAATCCACTCGATGTAGAACTAACCTGTAATGGTGTAACAACTGGCAGGCACAACATCTCCAGAGCCTTCTTAGCATCATCTTGAGGAAGTTCTGTGATAACCATGCTACAAAAATAAATTTAAAGAAATTAATCGAGTTATTTATGCAGAATTTGGTTTCATCATGCGAAGCAATTATTTTGAAGTCCTTGAGCAACAAATTACCTTAAGGCTTCAACTAGATGCAATGAGTCCTCAGCAGAAACTTTCAAACTACCTTCCCCATTAACTGCTGTACGGTATACATTATAGATACCATCCAAGTATCCACAGAGCTTTTTCCGGCAATCTACAAGTTCAATATGAAATAAACAAAATTGCTCAAAACACCATTGAACACAAACATATTCTGCATTAATATGTGATTGTATAAACAAATAAATGTAAACTGACAATTGAAGTGACTATCAAGAGTCAAAGACCAAATACAAATTAGAAAGGCATATATTGTAGAAGGCTGAAAGCAAAGCCAAACAAGAACACAAGTGAATAACAGCATTAAGACTGAACAATAATGAAGAATAACAAATATTTAAGACCCACAGAAGATATATCATACATGCTTAACATGTCTAAAACATGGTACATAAAATATACTGGAAATGCCTAAATTAGCAACCCCAGTCCGTCTCTTAAAGACACCTTGACTATGCAAACCATAAACCCTTGACAGACATGTCAACTATAACATTGTTATAGTTGACATTTGACATACTGATGCCAACTATAACATTGTTATTAAAACTTTTCAATTCAGACATGTCATGTTCATCTGTTAGAGTTGTCGGAATGTCTTCAGTAAAGAGCATCAACAATCTTAGCTAGTAAGGCCTATCAAGCTCAATGCTTTTTTATTAAAGATCATCAACAATCTTTGCTAGTAAAACTTATCAAGCTCAATGCATTTAATTATAAATCAAAATTCTTACATAATAAAACAAGAACATCTGGATAGATGAATTCTTTTATCACCAAGGGAACATGTAACAGATTATATGTACATATAAGCAACTACTAGATAGAGCACAAGCACAACTAGATACTGTTAAAATCAAACAAGTTTTTTTTTTTTTTAATTTTCCCTTTTTCGTTAAAACCAATTAGTAAATAGGCAACGACGACATGATAAAAGATATTTTATACCATCACAGATGTGTCTAAATGCCAAAGCTGCAGCTGCAGCTGTATCTTCAGTTGTACTCATGCCACTTGTGAGAATACTGAGGACTGAAGCCAATACAGATGGATCGCTGGATGCAGCATCAAGCCATTTTGAATATGCTCCGATGGTTAAGCAAACTGACGATCATCAGGAAAGAAAATGACATATTGATCACAACTGATAGCACTCAATAACAAATATTGCAAAAGCAGTTTAAAAAATATATAAATTTCACAAAAGAATACCAGTCTGAAGCAGCTGGGGTTGTTGAGGAAGTTTTGGAAGCAAAGCCATAACCTGTGCAAAAAAAGAAAGACAATATTGATTCTTCTAGCTTCAAACAAACATAGAGATTTAATTTCAAAAATATCAATACAAATGAACCAATAGCTAAGAGAAATCACATATCATTCCCATTAACAATTAACAAAATGCAAATTAATTAATTAATTAATCATAGCAAACCAAACAAGGAATTCACTGAATTTTTAAGAGTAAATCTGAGTTACCAAAACACAAGAACACCTATCGAGCAGCAAGGCATTGGGGCAAAGCTTCTAGTGTTTGGTATAATCAATATGTTGAAAAAAATATATTGATATTGTAAATATGTGAATCAAAACTACAGCAGCATATCCATGTCCTCACAATCAAGTTCAGCTTACCAGGGAGAATAATCAACACAAAGAAGAATGAGAAGAAACTTGAAGGATATTCAAACCTGGGGCATGACTTCAAGTTCAACAACTGTAACATAACTAGATATAGCCCGGATACAAAATAAAGCAGCCTCTGCTGGACGCCATTCAGTATGTTCATTCCCACAGCAAGCTACGCCCTTTATCAATTCAAAAGGAAACATTTAAACCTCAAAAAGGATGTTGATAACCAAAAGTAATCGTAAGATAAACAGGATAAAACACTTTCCAAGGTTGACAGAAGAATCATAAATTAATCAGGACTTGGACAGCTGAAGGAAAGAAATGACAATTAGGCATTGCACAAACATGTCTGTTCTTTCACCTTCTACAAAGTCAAATAGAGAACAAGCAGTCACAAACTTTTAAATGTCTGTTTTATTAAATTCCTCTGCCTTCATTTATCCAGAAAAAAAGCTTGATTACAATTCAACATTTCCCCTTTATAGATGGGGGGAAAATTTAATAAGCATAAAACAATTAAGCAACAGCAACTTCTGGCTTCCACCCTATTATATTTGTGAGCAAGATGATAGAGATGCAAATAGTTAAAACTTTCAAGATAGTAGTTACTAGGAAGAGGGTATGACTATCAAGAGCATCCAAATCTTATTGTTCTTTTGCAAATGATATAACTGCCAAGAATAAGACAAAGCTTCTAGATGGTATCAGACATGATGTCTAGTTAACAAGTAAGATATATCCTGACTAGGCACAATTATTCCAAAAAAAAAAAATATAGCAAAGCGTCCCAACAAGCAAAATAGTCTATGAAGCAAGGTCTATATCAATAGGACTCGAAAACTTCTGTTTAAATAGAATAAATAATATAAGGGAGTTCCGGAGATTATCCCCAAATTTCTATACTGCAAAATGCTACTACGGGAAATAATGAAAGCAAGTATATCACATAAAGTATCACAAACAGCTTCCTTATTCCAACATTCTCGAACAAATTTCATACACAAAATTTTCCAACTGTCAGATCCCTAACCTATATTCTAGCGGCTAACTCCATTAACCACATATGCTTCTGTACACATTTTCCAAAAGGATATTAACACTTTGCAGATCATGTTTTAGTATTAGAACCAAACCTCAGTCCAAAGAGTAAACATCAAGAACAAAAAAGAATTGTACAAAATTATCGAATAAAAACACTTTATACTAATTGCAGAAAACTAAAATTTCACTTGTGTAAGGCACAATCCATCTTTTGTGTTTTTATTCTTTGAACTGAGATACCTGCAACTCCTCTGTTATACACATTATAAGATTCAACTATTAAACCTTACATTTAGAATCCATTTCAAAAGCCACAACATGCTCCAAAAAGTTGGAACTTTTAGAAAAAAAAAAAAAAAGATCATACAATTTCATAAAATAATAGAGATTAATATTCCACAACAAAGCATATAATACCCACCTCAACAAACTTCATGTAAAGAATTTTCAGAGTCGCATCACCCCCTAAAACTGAGGCTGCATCAATTAAGACATCCGCAACAGCTAGCAACATCACAGATTCCGTTAGCGTTGAAGAAGAGCTAGACGCCAGGTCTCATGAAGATGAAAATATAAAAGAAGAGGCAGATGTACAACCTTCAAATTCAAAACATAACTGTGACTAAATTACATGGAATAAGAAATGAGATAGAGAATTACCGTTTCATCATAGAAACAAATCACTCAGTTGACTACACTGAATGATGGCAAACCAAATTAATCGATTGTCTTTTGTTCACTTTTAGTAGAGAGACATGAGAAAGAATATACATGGAGGTCCTTGTGATTTGCAAGCTTAATGTCCTAACCTATGAAGCATTCTCTCAAGAAAATATAGAAAGAATCAAACACCAAATTCTGCATACTATATGCACTAGAGATAAGGGGCATATGGAAGGCATAACTGGGAGGAACTAGAAATTGTATCTTATGTACAATGAGATGCCAAAATGCCTAGTATATGTCACCAAAGCAACAAATACTATGGCAAACATGTCCTACAGATAAATGTGCATAGCTGAATAAATATCCTATTATTACCATATCTGGTGTGTTTAAAATCCTTGAGGTCCTCCAACGAAAGATCTTGATAATCTTGGGGATATTGAACTCGGAAGCTAACCTGTGATGAAACACGATAGCACTCTAAAAAGTATTAGCCAACTAGAACCGCACAAAGTTGACACTAGTAGTTAATTAAATCAGTTTTAAGGACAAAATTTTATCAATTCTTGACAAACAAAGCCAGAGGTTGCCACAACTGTCAACAACAGTGCTGAGAACAGCTTTTCCCCTAAATTATCAAGATAACAACCGAACCAAACTAATGCAAGTATTGAAGTTATTGGAAAAGGGAAGCATCAGCAGTAGTTGTATCAGTGTAGTTACAGAGAAGATTTTTAGGGCATTCATATACATTTTTTACAGAAATTTAATTTTGAGAATTTATGAATTTAACCAGCAGCCTCACCAAGGATACAAGAGACTCATATGCTGAACGAAAAAACTGCAATCTTCTATTTCTCTCAGCTTCAGCAGATACTTCATTACCAAATGAGACATAGGAATCCCTACTGCAGTAGGACAATCTTATGAGGAACTTCATACAAAAAACAAACAATATATTTTACTGGAGTTATCAAGGATCACCTTTTTGTCAAGATGACCTGAAGACTGTGCCAAAAATTAAATGTCATTGAAGAAATATCATATTCTGGGTGCGAAGAAACTTCCAATAATGCATGCACTATCAACATTGATTCATCAGAACCTGTAGAAAGCAAGGTATAAACCATGAAATGATCATAGCAAAACAACCTAACTCATCTAAACAAGAGCAATTTGAATTAATCAGAGTACAAGCCATAAGAAGTACAAAACATGAAATATCTCTAAAAGGCTCAATAAGTAAAAATATTCTATACCAGTTGCAATCAATTCAACATATGAATCACCCATGTCAGCAAATAATCGAGCAATGGCTTTCACATCTTCCTCATCCTGAAAGTAAGTACCAAAAGCAACAAAAAATGCTGTCAAATTGCAATTACTTTTACCAATAAGCACTAATGTTCTGAATGAATTCATCCAAATAATTATCTCAAATTTATGCATACAAACAAAAATTAAGAAAAGAATTCTAAGAGGGAACCCAAAAAGAACAAGAAAACAGCCACAGACAGTTTTAATTGTTCCATTATCTTCCTGAAGTAGAGCATTTTAGGAACCTAATATAATGCAATTACATCATTTCTGTATCTTCTTATATTCAAAATGCCACAAAACACACTCCAAAACCAATGCTCAAGTATATCCCCAACAAATGTACTGCAAACTTGATTTAGGATTTAGCGTGCACGGGTGGTATCACCTTTGCAATTCAAGGCCTTTCCCAATCCCCAACACAAAATAAAAAGTGAACTAATAAACTAGTCTTTTATTTTTCTAACATAAGCTATAGATGTTTTAGTATTTCTACAATAACTGACAGTTTCAAGTATAGTCATATGTTGGATATCCATTTGGGCTAAGACAAAATGAAGTATACCTTTGATGAATCTGCAAGCTGTGCCTTTAGACTCATAATTTGAGGCACGATAATTTGAATTAAGGGCATATTTACAGCAGCACCACCAGAGCTTCCTGCCGCTGAATAGTGTATTAACTCAGAAATGACTGCAAAGATGAAAAGGAAAAATAACACATTAACGATAGAAAGAACAGAATGCAGCCGATCCATTGCAACCCAGAGAGAAAGACAGCAATTGTAAAACAAGACGAAGAAGAAGAAGTAATACCATTTACAGATGCCTCAGAAAGAATCTCAGAATGCAAGCTAGAGAGAGCTGTAAGCACCAATGGATGAGAGGCGAGCACAGATCCAGGGATCCTTAAACCAAGACAAGTTCAAGTAAGTTCCATGAGAATATTACTGATTATTCCATCTAAAGAGGGCAGATTAGTTACACAGAGCCAAACAAGAATCAGATATCAGCAGCCACTAGCTTTAATAAATTAGCAGTGAGCAAAATTGTGGTGTTAGATCAACAATTCCTCTAACAGATGAAATGCTTCACATATTCTTCTCCAAAGTCACTCCACCTATCTTCTCAATTAAGTGAGACTACATCATAATTTCTTAAAAACAAAACATCCAAAATAAAAGAGTCAACAAAAGACTGATCACTTCGTATTCTAGGTCAACAAATTAATGTCAAGAGCCTAGGGGAAATGGTCTAGAGTCATTTAACAATCAGAAATTGTACTAAATATCACAATAACATTAAAGAAATTTGTTTGAACCATAAGATTATAGCAGAGTTTACAAATATGTCGAGGACAATTTCCCTGATAGAGAATATGTAACTGTCAAAACATCTAAACCTCGAGTTAGGAAGCAATCCAAAACACCAATTAAAATACATATGAATACAATTCCAGTTCGCCAAACAATTCCTTGAATAAAGCAAAGCTTTTAACAAAGAAAATGGTTCTACAAGTCATCCCTCCTAGAAACATAGAAGTGAAAAATGCTTACTTATGCTTTAACCGAAGCCAAGATGCAAATGCCTCAAGTACCTGGCAAATCAATCAAGCTGAAATTATCAGAAAGCCACTTGATAAAATATTCAAAACCAAACTTTTCTTCTTTTTTTTTTAATTTTTATTTTAATTTTTTTTTTTTTTTTTTTTTTGTGTGTGTGTGTGTGCGTATTGGATGAAAGGGTTAGATTTCATACATACTCCTAGAAGTATGCACACATGTATACATTGAAAATAACAATGACAAAGTTTGCACATGCCTTGGCTAGCAATTAAAATTTCCAAAGTAAGTTGCTGAAATGGATAGCAATTGAGCTAGTACAAATGATTTTTTATAGCTCCACAAGACCATCCATGCCTGTCTCAATGACACCATCTTTCTACCATCAGTTGACTTTGCTAATCACTTAATTTGCGGCTAATAAAGCATTAGAGTGCCCTCAATTACATTTTATGGAAACTTGTTAATTTAAGTGAAATCTAACCAAACACTGGGCCCCTATATGAAAAATACATGATAAATTAGCAAACTATTTGGTGTATATTATCATTAGACTACAGTTTGGAAGTGAACAGTTCCCTCTCCTTCCCCGTTCATTAAATAGAATCATCTAAAAATTTTAAACGGCGCGTATCTGATGCAGAAAACTGACAAGGGAAACTTTATTAGGGGAAAAAAATGTTCACACCTGCTCCTTGAGTTCATTAATATGCAAACAAGCTGTCAATATATTAAGAGCAGCTTCCATCTGAGAAGTCAACTCTTTTTCAAACTGGCGACGTCTCTCCGGACGAGCAGCTATCTTGTAGTTGAATACTTCCTGGCACAAAGAAAAATGGAATGAGGGAAAAGGACATAAGGCTTACAAAAAAGGTAAACTACTGAATGTTCTCAAACAAAACACGTTAAAGCATTCCAATGATCATATGGAAGATATGAAACCGTCATGAGTAAATGTTCTATGTCAATGTTAGATAGGAACAATGTGTCCTCTCGAAGAATCTATCTCCAATATGTGATTTACAGATACCTCAGGCAAGACTGTAAGTAGTTCCAAAAATCCAGGTACAAATTCCGGATGAGAATTCATCTCATCCCGAAGCCAATTAACAATACCACCGCCTCCCCAATCTTCTGCAGGAATGTGTACAGCCAAGGCAGCAACTGCAATGCTAATCTACAAAACCAACCAGTTAAGCACAAAAATTCTCTTGGTAATGATAAGTTGCATAAAAAGGTTAGTGCAATTAAAAAAGAAAAATACCTGAGTCCTGACTTTAGGAGGGCCTTTATGAAACTTTTTCAATAAGGTCTGCATATAAAATATCCATGACATGAAGTTTCGGTAAACAATATAGGGGCATTCAAGCACTATATACATTCCGACATAGAAAAAGAGAAGAACCATCAGTCACGAAGTGTACAATTTTTTAAAAAAAAAATGTAAAAAAAAAAAAGGTTAGAAAGCAACTGACTAAATCAAAACCTTTTCCCACATAACTTCTTCATAAAAATGTGAGTCACCTTAAACGTGTGTGTATCTCTCAACACAAAACTAAACAGCAACATTGAGCATCTTCTACAACTACTCTTTTAAGAAAAATGTCATCATCATAAACTTCATCCACAATCTAGCATTATTTTGCCTCCAGTGACTTTGAATAGCAGTAAAGGAAGAAGGTGGTAACAAAATTCATTCCCTCAAACCTTTAAACCTTCTTCATTTCAAAATCCAAGCAGATCAGTAGAGAAGCTGTGAAAAACTTTCAAGTGCCAAAACAATATCAACAGATTAATTGAGCTCCACACAGAAAAAGAAAACTAAGAAATGCAAAAAATAGTCAACAGATTGCTCAAAAGAAAGACAGATAAATGGCTGCTTGTATCTCCAATTATGCTTATCCAAACCTACTTTAATAACCAAAGTATTGCACAGGGTATCACCAGAAAGTGGGATCCAAGATAACCTATTGATTGTCCCAGAACTAAATCCACCTTCCTTGCCCTACCATCATCCTACCAATAATTTGAAAGACACATAGAATGGAAAGGATAGTGATACTTCCTTAACTCAAATTCCCTACTTGTGACACATCTAGCAAAAGAAGCCAAAAAGATGCAAGTATGCAAAATCCCTCTTCCCCGATTAAGTATCCATCTTTCAACAGAAAAACTTTCTAATTCATCCCGAAATAACCTCTTCTAGGTCAATCTCGATCAATTGAAATCTATTTTACCTTTGTATTAGCCAATTTCGTTACCAAATCTCAAAACCCCATCAAGAATTTCCATATGCTAATAAAATAAATCCTCAAAGAAGACATGATGAAGTTCATAACCCTCTCAAGCTAAACAGAAAGCATCCAGAAAACTCTTTAAAAATATGCTCGGAAAGTTAATGGTGGCCATACTTCTACACTTAAAACAAACCAACTTAACTATCAAATATGATAATGTACAACTAATAAAATCTACTAATTTGGCCTCTTATAGATTTGTATCATGCTCAATGTTGGTGGAAGCTTCGTATCCTCCTGCTTCCAATAATATTTCTACTCCTCCGAGAAAGAAAAAAAAGAAATATAAACAATTGACAACTGAACCAATAACCAGGAGGTCTACAGAATTTCTAGAAGCCATTCTTCTTTCATTTGATAAATGAAACAAGTAAAATAGAAGAAAAGTGTAACATCTTTGTTTATATTAGAAAACATATTTTCCCAATGAGCAGAAACAGCTTAGCTCATATAAATTCCATGTTGTGCAACAGTGAATCATAATAAGGATTAATTTTCAGTGTCAGAGTCCCACCACTAATTACAGAACATGTATATCTAAATTTAATAAACCAAAGCATTCTGAAGGCACAGAAGTATATGTCTACACCCACTCACATTTAAGGAATCCCGTAATGCGCGAACAGCTTCAGAAGGTAGTTCTTCCACATCTCGTTGCACCTATGAATCAATTCTAGAAAATTTCAAAATCTTTCACTGTTAAAAATTAAAAGTAATTGTAAATAACATGGCATGCCAAACGAGGTTTTGATGCTTTAGGTCTACACCAGTGTTAATATCTCCTATATTTATAGAATAGAAGAATTGCAAATTCACAAGTGTATACACAGTCATGAGTCAAATAAATAAATAAATGCAGTTACCTTGCTCCTAAGCGTCTGAGAACAAAAGATGAGAGTTTCTAGATTGCTAGTGGCATCATGAAGCAGATTATCAGCAACCTAAAGAAAATAAAAAGGAAAAGAGATTAATGCATTTTCACCTTACAGGGAAAAAGCAGAATGAAACGCTTATAAAAAAATAAATAAAGTTTACAGGAAGTGTGTTAAATTAGAATGTAGCAAAATGTAAGTGCATTCGATTGTTAAATTAAACATATGGAAGACTAAACACCGAGGGAAGAACAAAAAAGGAGCAGAACTCGATCAAGAATCATATAAACAATGTAGTTTCGAGAACAAGGTATTGTAGTTTATCATAGGTTGGAGCTCGAGTCACATGTCTTTCCAACATCTGACAAATTTCAGTCATTCCTCTATTGTCATGTTTTCTCATCAACATACAGTAATGATAACATCAACATTTAAACGAACTGTACACTCAACATTCAAATGAAACCCTAAATTAAAAAAAAAAAGGCACAAAATTCAAACTTAAGCAGCTGAATATCCAAATAAAAGAAACTGATCCAATATCGCTAAAAAAGGAAATACATATTACAAAAATTATAACAAGTACCTATAATCTAAATAGCAATACAAGTAATTGAACTAGAGTTAAAGAAAGATTAAGGCACTTAACAATATCAATCAGAGAAAATTTGAATTTTCAAGCATACCTGCCAAGCATCAAGAGTGCGTTGAAAATCTTGCAACCATCGATCGGCTTGCATACGCACTGCATCGTCGGGGTGATGGTAAAGTGCGTTTAGGGCTTCTTTCACTGTGTTTTGGAGGTCCATGCTTCTCTCCATTTTCAAAATCGAACTGAAAGACTAGACAGCAGGGAGAAAACGGATATAATTATAAACAAAAATATCTTATAATGATTTGATTATTTTTAATTATCTTCTTTCTTTCTTTCTTTAATAATTTTTGCGGGGGAGGCTGATGAAGAATGATATGAAAGAGTAAGATTTTGGCGCCTGCAGTGTGCGACGATGTTACAGAAATTGTGAAGGCTCGAGCCGTCTGATCTGTTTAATCTTTGACTTATAGTCGACTAGAGTCGGGTTAATGGATCACTTTAGTTGTTGGGCCTCATTGAATAGATTGTCGATGTCCATGGAAGAGAGAAAACAGATGATCCAAGGGCCAAAGGCCCAATTTTTAAATCGAAAATACAAATATGAAAAATTAATTTTAACAAAAATTACCACTAAGCTAGAAAATATGCTTGAATGTGAGTGAACATAGTCATTTTGGTAAAATATTTTAAGATAAATCTTTCTTTTAACCTCTCTAACCATTGAATTAATCAAATGTTGAAAAATAAAGCCTAAATGCAATTATTAAAACTTAAAAATTATGATATGTATTTATGTATAGATTTCTCCTCAAAGAAAACTTTAAATATCATATAAACTTTGTCTTTTCTTAATTATTGATATGATTGATGGACCTCACGATTTTGTTCTTGAATAAGTTATCGATAACTTTCCAAGAGGTCACCCATCTTGATACTATTCTCTTTCAAACACTCTTAACTATGTAATTCTTAGAGTTAAACCATCATTTATTCTAAAAGGTCTTATTGATAATTTAGTTCCAACTCTACATATATAGCCAAGTAACTTTCTCTCTCATTTCGATATGGGATTTGGTACATCCCTGCCATCCTAAAAGTCTGTCAGAAGTCGCTCCTTACTCAGACTCCCTCGGCCCCTCTGCCACTTCCCATTCTTATCAAACTAGGATTTTACAGGCCTACCAGCTTCCGTCTGGTTCGTCCTGAAACCATCACTATCGTACTGGATGAGAGTTGGCTCTAATACTAATTATAATATCTGGTCCAAGTCTGTTAACAATATTGTCCACTTTGACCCAATCTTTTAGGCCTCACGGTTTTGTTCTTAGAATGGGTTATCGAGGACTTCCCAAGAGATCACCCATCTTAGTATTGCTCTCGTCCAAGCACGCTTAACCGCATAGTTCTTGGAGTTAAACCACCACTCATCCCAAAAAACCTTGTTGACAACTTGGTTCCAATTTTATATATATAACCCAGTAACTTTTTCTCTCATTCCGATGTAGGGTTTAGTTCATCACTGCTATCCTAGAAGCCTGCTAGAAGTCGTTCCTTACTCAGGCTCTCTCAATCCCGGCTTCACTTATCGCCTTCATCAGACCGGGATGTTACAACAATAATATTTGCCTTCTAACTATATAAAAACACAAAATCAAAATTAGGAGTATTATAGGTGTTTCAGCATATAAATTCTAATATTTAAATTAAGCACTAGATTAATGAAAAATGTGGTATCTTAATAAAAATAAAAGTACAAAAAAGATAATAAAGCTACTTATGCTCAGTGAGTGCATTGTTTGTTAGTGTATTTAACCACTTTCATGATAGAGGTATGTTAATATTTATAACAATTAATGGCATATTTTTCTAAGCTTTCATACATATAATTATTAGAGAATAGAAAGTCAGTATTCATTAAATGAATTATATATTGATGCTGAATAATGAATCATTGCTTAATTATTATCTATAAATTTGAGTAAACATAATGATTATATAGATCATGACTAGTCTAATATTAAACCTTAAATATAATGCGAGGATTTTATAATGACTTCAAGATTAATGCATAGTTTCTTTTAATGGTTTTTATTTTTGGATCATATCTTAAATAATTATTAAAACCATTTATCCTAACTTGATTGTTGTGATTTTTTTGCCTTGAGTGACCTTGGGACTATGTCATTAATCCCAATGGAAATAGGGGTTGATATGGACTGTAGCAAGATAGCTAAATCCTCTCATCTTGCGTTCAACATTATGGACTTCAAATTGGTTACGAAATTTATTTTTTACATCGACGAAATTAAAACCCTAGGTCAATAATAAAGTTATCTTTAACATAAACACTAATATCCCATCGTTAATATCAAATGTTAGACATAAGGTTGATAAGGTTTTATCTTATAATAGTGCTTATATCTCAGCTTTTATCTCGATAATAATTTTAAATGATATATTATATTGGTTTCAATATATATATATATATATTTAGTTAGTTAGTTTTAAGTTGACGTTAATAATGGGTTCCCCCAAATTTTGAAAAAAAAATTATAAATTAGTAAATAAAAATATTTTTTTAGGTTTTTAAAATAATAACAAATATATACCCATCTCTTTCTAGATGTCGCATTACATAATATATACGAAAAACTACGAAGAGATGCAAAAAAAGGAAAAAGAGTTCAAAAGAGTACCTTTCCACTAGCCGTAACACGTTCGCCATTGTTCAACTTGATGTACTTTTTACCCCTCTGCCATCAAATATATTCATTAGGGAAATCATAAAAAATAAATTGAAAAGAAGGAAAAAACTGTTAAGCTACAATCACATTGAAGTACCTTATCCCAATGATATACTTGTTTCTGTTTCTGTAATCCCTCACTGTCATCTGCGACCAGATCCAAAACAGCAGCTTCCAACCTAAAATCATGATTAGTATCAACAGATGCTCAATATCTAACCAAACAGCAGTTGGCATCCAAAAGGAATTTAAGATCAATATTGAACACTCAATTTTCAGATGCTGTTCAATTCTGCATATGAAAAATATAAGTCAAATGCACTCACAGTGCAACTCTCAAATGAGCATTTCCATGCACATGCACACGCTCATACAGAGACAGAGGACAATTTCAACATGTGACTACCAAAAAAAGCCAACAGGAAGTTAACAAGACAGATGAGAAGGCAAGCATCAGGAAATGATTTTGCACAAAACTACCTAACAGATTTCAACACCAAGTTTCAATCAATAGATACAGGCAGAAGTGCACACCTGCAAAGTTGCATAAACTGACAAACATGAAACAACCATGCATGCAAAGCACACAAAAATACAAGCTTGTCTTAAACATGAAAAATCCAATAAACAAGACAAATATAATAGTTTTGGATTTTCCATCATCACCATGCAAACTCTCCAACATGCCCAGGTATTTTGTCATATAGTGACTTGAAAATAATCCAGAGAACTATCTAGAGAATATTAATATCTTATGAAGTCAAGAATTTTGTATTAAAAGGCTTTGGGCAACTAACTCCTTTTTACTCTAATCCAAAGCGTTCTCGTCATTCACTTAAGGGATTTCACAAATAAACTAGCAAAAGATCTGAAACATAGAAGCAAGAGTATAAAATCAAGCATTTCACTTACAAATTTCATCACATGCTGAATATCCACTTTTGCATTTCCATGCTTGCTTAATTTGTATAATGCAATTTTATCACAAGAATAGATCAAAGTCAATCATGAAGAGGGCACATATTAAGTTTTACCTGTTTGATCCAAACCCTTGGTCAGCTCTCACTGAGAGCCCAGCTTCCATATGCTGAAAACAAGAAGCATATGCAAAACAATTAACCAAGTTTTAAAATCTGAACTATATATTAGAACACTCCGTCATAACTGAAACCTTGTAATCACTTGTGAAATATAACACAATAAATTTTTATCATCAAAGGATATGATAGGAAACCTACATGATTAGTTGGCACTGAACTTATATAGTACTCCTCATCCTTGAAGCTTTTTAACTTTCTTTTAGAACCACAAATTTCTAAAAAGAATCAAGATATCAATTGTCAAACGGAATACAAGGTTGTGTTTCACCAGATCATTAATCTACAATGAATAACTATTTTTGAGAAAAAAAATACAATTCAGTACAATCTTTAATTTGTTGACAATAGTTTGCTTCTACTTGAAATTTATCTCCACTCATGTCTTTCTTTATATCCTTCCACTATATCAATGGTTAATAATAATAATAATAAAACCTTTTAAACAATGGTAATACTCAGCATCTAATCAAGCCTTGATTATTAGATCGAGAGAAGATAGTCAAGTCTTGAATCTTTCTTGAATTCAATCAGGTAAAAAAGTAAAACAAGAACTAATTTCATGAGAGTGTCCATGCCCAGCACTCACACCAATTGTTGCCAAATTTGGCCTATCATTTTTACTTGTTCATGCTTTGATGGGATTGGCAAGGTTTGTTCTTTTGTACCCAAACTGATATTTCTTTTGTAATATGAAGAGAAATTCTTTAAATTAGGCAGTAAAGCATGATAACTATGTCATTGCATTGTAGTTTTGTGTTATATTTATGTAACTACAGGATGATGTTTCTTTTATGAGGTTCAAAGCTAGATTTGAATGGCCATTTTCTTGATTTTTTGATGTTGTAATTTCATGAGAGAGCCTAATGCAAATGCAAAGGTTTCATTGTCTTCTTTTAGGTGTGTTATTATCAAGATTCATGCTTTATCTTACATTATTATAATTATGTGTATATTTTTGAATTGAAAAGTTCTTGTTATGGTTAGGGTTTAATATTAATCTTCCTACCAAAAACTCTTGAACTAGTATTTTCATTGTTACTTAATCCACTTGTTCTTTCTGTTGGATTGGCTTTCTCACCTGTTACTTATTTATTGAGCAGGGGAAAAAAACTGAGAGAAGGTTAGTCTAATAAACTATTACACGTATGTATATTTTAGTTGTAGAAGTTCCTCATAAAAGCAATTATCTTATTGCAGAAAAGAATTTGGCAAATAAAGCGAGGTTCTGCTCATGGCATGCTCCTCCAGGTTTTATTTTCTAATTAGAGTTATATGGATATCGTAACAATAGGCTGAGTTCCCATATCTCTGTTGAGTTAATTTTATGTGTTTAATATTAGGTATTACATGAAGATGAACAGATTCTCTTTTTCTGTTG
>JAVXUL010100083.1:0-20164 GCA_035590515.1 Trichilia minutiflora | reverse complement strand
TATCAACTTCCAAAGCCTTAGTGTTTTAATTTATAGTTAATTTCTATTTGGTAATTTCTTTGTTTAAAATTAATTCATCATATATTCTACTTTTTCTATTGGACATTGGCTCGAACATAACCAATTTGACTCTTGAAAAAATACTCCCTGTGGATACGACACTTGGACTCACTAGACTATTCTACAATAAGACTACCTATACTTGGGTGCATAATCTAATTGAGATCAAGCATTCAATTCAGTTTTCATAGTTTCTCTCCCATGTGAAAACTTGAATAATTGATAATAAAATTGAGGCTCAAATTAGAAAGACACAATTAGAGTAAAATACTTATAAACAGAAGAAAAAAATCATAGGACAAAGCTGTATATAGAGGAAATGAATTTGTACAGGGAGAAATTATTGTTATCTTTGATAGACAGTAAATTACAATGAAAATCTCTTAGATAAGATGGAGACCTAGATCTTCTGAAGAGATAGTAGGAGGTATTGTTGTAGATTTAAGCTAGAAAGAATATTAAAGTCCAAATGAATTAGACATTTGATCATTTGAATGCTAATAAATTGTAAGCTCAGTTAGAGGTTTAAGTAGAACCAAATTGGAAAAAGGATCAATCAAAGTATCCGTATAAACATCAGAATGAAATCGAAATGTTTTTTTTTTTATGAAAAAGTACATTGGGAGATACAAAGATTTATTTGCTTTATATATCATATAATCTTTAGCCTTTTATACCAAGTGGATAACTAAGGAATACACAAATTTGAACTTTAGGATAAAACTAACCTTTGACCATGAAAAGTTGAAGCAAAAGCAAGAAATCAAAAAACTTGTGTTGAGGTGTAAAATAGAGAAAGTGGCTAGATCTTCACAAACTAGAATTTGATAGGCCGATCTCCCGAAGCCAACTAGCCAGGTTACACCTCCAAGCCTTGTAAAATAGTAACACACTTAAAGTGACGTCGAGTGTGTTTTTTAACGGGTAAATTTCGATGCTTAAGTCAGTGAAAAAGTACAAGAAAAAAATAGAATAGAAAAGAGAGGAAGAGTTTAGGTTGACCTTCTGTTTTTTTGTGTGTAATGAGTGAGAAAGATAGATGTTTGAAGTTCCTTCTCCAAAAAAATATCCTTATTGTTTTTACTCTTTTTTTCTTTATTCTTAGTTGCCACCTTTCTTAAATGTGACTATCTATCAGAGAATAGGAATGATAGGATATTCTTATCCTCGGACAGTGCATTGATCGTATTTTATTAATGCTAACGTTATGTCAGATTTAAGAACCACAAAGTCTGCCACTATTACACCGTCTGAAGTTGACAGGCAATAGGAGAGATAGCTTCTGGTGGTCAGGCAATTATCTTGATCACAGAATTTCCTATACCTTCTAATCATTCTTATTTTTAAGTACTGTAGATATATGCGGGTCAAGGATTAGGGGTTCCTTGGGGTTTGTAAGCTTCCTCCCCCGAACCAATATAGACACTATTGAGTTTTCGAATTATACAGTACCCTGACATGAATGAGATAGCATTCAAAAGGGTGAAGGATATCGGGTCAGGTTTTACATCTTCAGGGTCATGGTACCACGTGTCTGAAGGCAATTCTCCCATGCAAGCCTCTCACTTTCTACCTGAACATTTTGAAAACTAAATAATTTGCAGCATACTTATAGTATATTTCATAAGGATTTTTATATTGCAATAAAAGAGAGGGTATTTTATTTACTAGAAATGTAATAATCAATACACATTAATTAGATAGGAATAAGTGATTGAAAATATGGGGCCTGAACAACATTCAATAAGTTTTGACGTTTTTTTTTAACAATAGAATTCTAATACTAATGTGAAACTCTTTTTTTATTAAAAAAATTAATGAAAGCCAATTCTTTAGCATTGTCAAATCGAAATTGCTTGATCTTGCCATTGAATTGAGTAGCAAACATATAAAAAAACTTGAGAATCACATAATCACAGAAAACATTATACTTTTGCTTAAACAAATATATCCAAGTAAATTTGAGTACAATTAATTGCCAAGGTCAAAAAATATTGGTGACCAGAGTGTGGACTCATATGGTACAGTCCATAAATATCACAATGTATCAAATCAAATGAAAACTTAGTTATATGATTAGGAGTACCAAAACATAATCCTCTTTGCTTAGCCAGTGGACATATATAACAAGGATCCATCTTATCATGTTTGAAAACATCACACTGTAACTTGTCTTGCAAAGTATCTAGTAACTTGAAAGGTAAATGGATGAGTCTATAATGCCAAACATGAACAAAAATATTATTAATATGGACATCAAACTTATTTGTACTTAGCTTGTCTATATCAAGAACATAAATGTCTTCTACCTTGTAACCCTTAACAATCATCTTTCTGTTGTTGGCTTTTTGAATGGTAAAGTGATTATGAAAAAATTGACAATAAGCTAGAAATTAATAATAATAACACTCACAGAAAGCAAATTAATCTTTAATTTAGGAAGAAATAAAATATCTTTCATATCAACCTTGAACTCAGTTTGATATCTCCACAAAACCAAACTTGAATACTTGTTTGATTTGGCAAGGTAATTATAGAATTCTATATTGACTTCATAGAAATAAATGCATTTGGAATTGAATATATATGCCTAGAAGCTCTTAAGTCCATTATCCAATACTTTAAAGAAGATAAAATAGGAACCAAAGAAACAATGGGAACATTTGTTTTTTTTCTGATTTTGAAAAAAGATTAGTGATTGGAAAGTATTGTTATCAACTATTAATATTGAACACTGTTGAGATTTTGAAAGAAATTGTTAGTTCCTTCATTGTCATTATCATTTTAGTAGCAACTTTTGATTGATTAAAAATGTAGTTGACAACACTTTTGTGTTATACTAACTTTTCTGTCTTTGCTGAAAACCAAGGGATAACTATTAATTTTATAGCACTTTTCATTGGTATGTCTATATAAATTATAATAACTACAAAGAGGTTTATCTTTTTTTTGCCCTTTATTACCTCTAATTTTTCTAGAACTATCACTCTTGGCAACAAATCCTTTTAAGTCAATACCAACTCATCACTTGAATAAATCATACAAGTCATATCTTTGAATCAGTCTTTTTATGAAATATGAAGGTTAACATTAAATTAGTTGGATTTGAGCTAGTTAAGTGCTTACGTTTTATTAGCTATTGTTAGTTTCTATTTTAATGGACAATGAGCATACATAAACAATCTTATTACTTGAGTTATATTTTGATATTCATCAGTTATCATTAATAAATATTTGTCTTGTTCAAATTTATTATTATCTAAATAGTTGTCAAGCTTGTTCTCCAATTTATTCTAAGAATAGAGTTTCTTGAGTTGTCTTGACTCATTCTGATTGTTCTACATTTGGTATTAGAGTTGGTTGTTTCTTTAATCCAATTATAATGAGCGACACTCACTTGATTAGTAGAGTTAAAAGCTCAATAATCAAAATTATAATACATGAGCAACATGTATGACTTATTACTTGCAAGGACAAGATCTATGGGAGGTTGTAAATGACAGTGAAGTAATATAACCAGAGGTAGAAAATACATGTTAGACTATTAGAAAACGACAGATCAAAGTTGGGAAAGCCACATTTGTCTTAAAAACTATAGTTGAAGAAGAAGTGTCATTCGTAATGCTAAGACATCAAAGGAGGCCTAGGATAAACTTGACACTCTTTTTATAAGAAAAAACGACACTCATATACAACTGTTATAGAATGAGTTGTCATCATCAGCTCAATGTGACTTAACCATCTCTTAAAATTTTCACAAAATCAAGTCAATATGTAGAGAAATTTCGGATCTGGATCGTGATGTAACAATTAGAGAAACTAGGATAAAAAGTATTATTATCCATGGTTTGAGACTTAAATTTATGCGGTTTGTTGCAGCAATGCAAGAGTAGCCATCACAGTCATTACTAGTAGAGTTTGAGAATTTGTTAGCTAGACAAGAGGCAATGGCTAAAGCAAATTGAAGGAGTTGCTCTAAAGAATGAAGAGGAGGCACTCTATAGCAATAAAAATAGAAAGTTTATACAGCATTAATCATCTAAAGGATTCAGAAAGAATACTTATAAAGGTCAAAATACAAACTCGTCATAGTCTAGTAGTACTTTAAAAACACAGTAGAGCGACAAAAAAATCAAGGGCAAGTGTTATAATTAGGGAAGAAAAGGCATATGGCAAAAGATTACTGGTTGAAGAAAAAATCAAATAAGGCAACGAAAAGTAACACTGCAACTCAAGCAAAGATTGAAGATGGCTAGGATGCTGAAGCTTTCTTTGCCACAGAAGAAGAAGATTTTACCCTCACCAATATATCATCAGGTGAGGATAATTATTCTGACAATTAGATTACTCACTCATGATGCTTTAATCATATGACTGGTGATAAGAAGAAGTTGCAAAATTTATCAAAGTAAAAGGAGGATGTGTTATAGTTATTGTTGATAGCTTAAAATTACCAATAGCCCATATTGGTAAAACGTTTGTTTCTCCTTACAATTGTACTCATGGTATTTCTTTACATAATATTTATCGTATTTCATGCATAAAGAAAAATTTGTTATCAGTAGCTCAGTTAATAGCCTTAGGATATTATGTTTTTAGTGACAAGTTAATGCCATCGCCTAAGGGTTTTTTAACAATGCCATACTGTCATCATCGAATGCATTTTTAGGTAAGACTAAATGCCGTCACCTAAGGTTTTTATAGCGATGCCATACTATCATCGTCGAATGCATTTTTCACGACGATAGTATGTCATCACCAAAAGTAATTTTTGCGACGATAATATGTCGTCGCCTAAGGTACTTTTTTGCGATGCTAATATGTCACCGCAAAAGCTCTTTTTGGCGATGGCTTATTGTTTTCGCGTAATCCATTTTTGGCGACGGCAAATTATCGTCACAAAATGACCTTTTGGTGACGATATATTATCATTGCTAAATGTATTTTTGGGATAATAGTTTTAATAATTTTTATTTTAATTTATTTCATATATTTTTAATATATATTTTTTCATAATTTTATATCTCATAAACATAAAATCTATAATTTTATATTGTATAAATTTAACATAATTTATTAATTGTATAATAATTTAATTTTTATTAATTTAAATATAATTTATTAATTTAAATAAAAATTAAATAAATTAATATTTAATTAAAAATAATTTAATAAAATGAAAAAATTAAAATTAAATAATTCATAAATTAATTCATTCATATATATAAATATAAAATTCATCCACAAATACATCTAGGAATCTAGTGAATGAAAATGATATGGTGCCAACTCCACTAAAATGGATTGAAACCGATCTAAAGTGGTTTTTTGAGTCTCCAATTGACTATATGCATCAACCAACTACTCTTCAGAGGATTATAAACGAGATTGTGTTTCCTGTAACTATAGTCAATTGGACTTTAACTCAATTCGTAAGTTAGCATCAATGGATTAAGAGCCTCGATCAATCTCAATAGCTCTTTGACGTCTGGCAAGTCCCTTAATATGCCATGAGTTATTACCAAATACTTGATGAGACATCTTCTTATCACTAATAAGCTCCGATCCCTTATCAAGAGTTATTGTATTTTTACCATTTTTTCCTGATTTGAAATAAAATAAATTAAGAATATAATTATTGATGGCCCCAAAATGTTTTTGATGCCATATGTTTAATTGACAAAAGATTGTTTTTGATGATGCCAAAATATATAGAAAAATAATTTATGCATGTGATACATATATAAACTGTATTGAGTGATGATTATACGTTTAAAAAGGCACATATTTCACTTGATTGATTTTGGAAAGAAAATATGTTTTTCAGGAGTTCAAATTTGGAATTAAAAGCGTCAAGAAAACATAACCAGACTCAAACGTATCGATATGTTACTTAAAGGTATCGACACGTTTGGCTACAGTGTAAGATTCAAGCCCGAATTTCAAAACCCTGCCTCAAGCATTTCAATACCTTTGAAAATTACTCAAATGTATCGATACCCTTACTCAACATATCGATACATTGGTGACGAAGAAACTTAAGTTTACGCATGAACGTTTCGATACCCTTGGAGTCCATGAAAAACGTATCGATACCCTTGATGATCACTCAAACGTATTAATACCCTTGAAGAGCACATCAACACGTTCGTGATAGACTCATCAAAAATTATATGAAAATATATCAATACCTTGGAGAACGTATTGATACGCTCAAGGCAACAAAGCCCAACGTATTGATACCCTCCGAATTCAAATTGAAATATATCGATATCTTGAAGAAAAGTATAGGCTTCTGTAACAAATTATGACAATAACGGCTACTTCAAAAGCAATTAATGTCGCCATTAATGAGATCAAATAAAGTCGTTAAAGGAATTAAAAATCAGATATAAATTCAGGTTTGTTCTAAGAATCGTGGGTTCGTTGAATGCAATTATTCTGAGCATAATATCTAAAAACATTCCTTTGGAAAATTAATTTATTCTCTCTACTTTATTTTCATCTGTATTTATTTTTAGTGAAAGAAAGTTTGAGTTTATTGAATATTTGCTCTTGTGAGAGTTAAAACTTCGATCTTTATTTTACTGAAACTTATTCAGGGTTACTCTTCACCTGTTGAAAAGAAAGATTGTATTGGGTTTCACTTCACCGGTTCTAAAAGAAGGTGTATAGTGGTTGCCCTTTACCATATAAAAAGAGTTGTATTTGGGTTTCTCTTGACCCGTATAAACTAAGAGTTAGTGATCCTCGGTGTGAGTGAATTCATCTGAGAAGAGTGAACGTAGACTTGTAGTCGAACCATTATAAAATTTGTGTTCTGTATCTTTTGTCCTTTTGTGTTCAATCTCTCTCTTTCTGCATTCATTTCACAAACACTTAAAAATTTTGCTTTAAAGTTTTAAATTTCCAATTCACCCCCCTCTTGGAACTTGCGATCTGGGTCTATAATTATTATTAAAATTATAAAATTAAAATACATATTATTTGTGACAAAAATAACTTACATGCATGTGTTTTGTATCGAAACTACTCCATCCATATCTTTCATTATAACGCGTCGCACGAAAATGATTTGAAAAACTTTGAACTTCACCTGAATTATCACTCCAACATAACATAAAAAAATAAATATTATATGACATATAATTATAGTGGATAAACTATTAAATAAAATTTAGTTTTATTCAATTAAATTTATAAATAACTGTAAATAAAAGAATAACCTTTGAATCCTCAAAACGATGAACGGAAAATAGTTTCCATCCACCCCGATGATTGAATGGGAGTTTGCTTTTATTTTCAGCATTTTGGGCACATATTTTCTGCAACATGGATATAAGCAATATAATTTATTATTATAACATAAGTACAACAAAAAATAAATACATTACATCAAACAATTAGCTTTGACCACAACAATTATGACTTAATTTAAATATATACCTCAGTGTTCTTATTGTTCCAAAGGTCACATAAATAATCTCAATCCTCTTGAGAAACATTTTTAGGACAATATCTCCAAGCCTTTTGAGGTGGATGCGCCTTATAAACCTTCCTCAATACTTTAGCATGATAATCATGATATCGTTCACCCATAATACGATCCAAATATTTTAACACGTGTGGTTGAGTTAGGTCCAAAATAAAAAATTATTGTTTAATAAATATTTATACATTAAAATTAAATAAATAAATGTTTATTCATATACACATTCTAAAGACTAATGAATTAAATTAAGACAAGTGTATAAAAAATACCAAGAGATGTCTAAATAATTGCATCCTATTCTTTTAAGGAATTTTAGAATAACTAACTACTTGTTATGTCGTTATAGTTCTAACAATTACTACATTTGCTCACTAATTGACTATAATAAGGTCCCTCTTGTTCTCTTATTACTAGTGAGATAGTGATAGATATCGAACCCTTTGTCTTAACAAAATTTGATTTTTTCAAACTTCGTGTAAGTTTATAAATAGTAGATGAAGGTGGATATATACAAAAGCAAATTAAAGATAACTAATTTATGTTTATTTTGATTCATAAAATTTTAAAAAAATAAAGATAAAAACCTTACGTACACTACTACCAACGTCTATTGGGTGAGAATCATCTTGTTATGATGACATATTTTGGCTTGATTCATTAAATGTTGAACTTTGCTTTCATTGACTTGGAGCCATCTGTAAAATAAAATATAATATTTTATCATTTACAACTATTTAGATAAAAATCCAGATGACACGTGGAGGCCTCCTCGATAAACGTTTGTCACCCCTGATCGTCGCAACAGTATCACCTGACCACCCGCCTCTCAGGAACCCTGACTGCCCATCACCCAGGATCCCTGACTCATACCTCTTAGGATTTCTGACTCATGCCTCTTAGGAAAACTGATTGCCCACCACCCAGGATCTTTGACCAATGCCTCTCAGGATTCCTGACTGACACCCCTCGACATTTCTGACTGCCCACTTCTTAGGATTTTCGATTGCCTCTTTTTGGACTATTGTCTCTTATCGCTTTTGAAATCCTGTCTGTCACACCCCGATCCTAGTTGTCTATATGGTAATCATCATGAATCCCAAAAATACATTCTATTACTTATAATGCAATCCTGTAAGACATTAGCACCTATTTTAAAATCCATTTTCAAAACAACAACATAATATGGAGAATTCTTAATCATATGTAAATCAACATCTGTATTTTCATAAAATATATAACATACCAAACGTTTCTTAAAATGTTTATTACAATGAATTCTTGGCCAAGTCATAACAAACAAAACCTCAATACAATATTATTCTTGTTCAGTGGACCATAATACACATATCTGAGTCGAGTACCTAAAAACTGTATAGAATTCTCGCTTTTGCTATACTATATCATACCCGACTATACTAACCTAAAATGAGGGAGTGAGGGATGAGTATTTGAAAAATACTCAATGAGTAGACAAGAAAACAATATAGCAAATGAATATATATATATATACACACTGATTTCAAAATTTCCTTGAAATCATCAAAATAAAAACAAATTTGATGTGGCATAATTCACATAATTATGAAAGTTAATACAAATTAAATATGCATATAACCCATCGGTTTATAGGATCCCATCCACTCCCTCTAAGCTGTATGGCTGATCCGCAACCCTGGTTAGGAATGTATGCTCATAAATACATATATATATGGCTAGTATGCTATAGCCTGGACATGTCGGATTTCACCTATCCCATCTTAGACTGTATGAACAATCCATATTTCTGGGTCTATTGGATTTCACCCACTCCATCCTGAGCTGTATGGCCAATACTCACCCTAAGACTATTGGATTCCACCCCCTCTCTCTGAGCTGTATGGCCAATCTTCACTCATATGTAACTCAATAACATGGCACACATAATTATAAATAAATATCAATGGCTTACTAGGCCAAAACCAATGAAATAAAATATAATGGCACACAAGGCCAAATAATAACCATAGCACTCCGACCATTATACATACACAATTATGCCACATTCACAGAATATCATATAAAACATTATTTGCTATTGGTCTCTGGCCTCAATCTCGTAACATCATGTTATCAATAAACACAAGCATAATAGGACTCCGACCTTACATTTATGGCAACTAAGGATTTATCACAATCTTATCTCCATCACAACTACAGGGCCAACTTGGTCATCACACAATATCAGCTCCAATGCCTCCTCATTTTAGTCACACACACACACACACATATATATATATATATACATATACTATACAATCGCAAGCATAATAATCAATGAAAAAGCATTTAAATGAGGCGATAGTAAGAGGTGTATCCACTCACTCTATCGGGGTGGGAAACCGCCTTTGGGATATCCTCCTCGTGACAGAGATCCACTAGTCTCAGCTGTCGCGTCTGGATACATATACAAATACAGATTCAATGATTTATCATAATATATATGTATGAAATAATGCATGATCATGCTCTCTCTCTCTCTCTACTTACTGCCCAAACTCATTCTAGCTCTACCCTTGCATCATTTTAAGTTATTTCAACACCAATAGAAGTATAAATCCTCTAATTTACTGATTCAGTTGATAATCTAGAAAACTTCTAATTTCTAGAGTTCTAGGAACAATAACCTAAATCCTCTTTTTCTCGATTTATGCATAATAAAAGCTTAAAATGAAGAAATAAGCTTAGGGATGCAATTACCCAAGTTGGTAGAAGTGTTCTGAGTCCCTTTTTCCTCAATTCTCTTTCTCGGCTACTGTTTATCTGTGAATCTTCTCTCTTGATTCCTCTTGAATCGTCGAGTAGAATTTTAATCAGAAGGGGTTTTCGTGTTCTGGTGTTGCTTCTGAGTTCATAGAAACCAAAATGATAGAATTTGGTTGAGAAATGATTAAGATCAGTTATCACAAGGAGAGAAAATGGTTTTTGCTGTGTGAGAAGAGAGATAGTGAAAATAGGGAAGACAATCCCCTGATCTGCATAAAGAGGGACCTTGAAATGATCAAAATACCCCTTTGAAATATACTTAGATGTGCGATACATCGCCATCCTGCATGTATCGATACTTTATCGCAGAAAGGAGTCATTTACGTTCTAGTTCGTCTATATATCGATACATGAAAAATTCATGTATTAATACTTCCAGTTAGGATGGGTTCCAGGCTCAAAAATGTCCCAAGTATCGATACCTCAATCTTCATTGTTCATATATATCGATACTTCAGTCTTTACTGTTTATTATAAGTACAGAGTATCGATACGTGTCTTCTTAAAGTATCGATACATTGAGTTTTACTGTTCATAATATATCGATACTTCCCTCAAGTATTGATACATTCTGTCTCCTAGGTCATGTATTGATACATTAACTCCTCATGTATAAATACTTTCACTGTTCCTAGAGCCAAGTATCGACACTTCCCTTGTTCATACTATTTGGGATAGTAACTTCAAATGGTCATAACTTTTGACTCGAATATCTTCATAGAACTCATAAGATATCATCGAAAAGCTTTCTTCGAGATTTACAAAATTCATAAGAACTTTTTCTGAATTAGAGATGATTTTGAGATCAAAACTCTAGTTCTTTATTATAAACTCATATTTTATACCACACACCTTCTTCCAAAATTGAATTCAAGTTATCACACCCTCTCACGCATGATCTATACACTTTCATATGTACGATAACTTATGAGTGTTTTACTACTAAGCCCATAATACTAATACATTATAATTCTCCCCTCTTAATTGAATTTTGTCCTCAAAATTCTATATGATATATATGACAAGCAGATACAAAAATAATACTAAGGCATATAACTCCCTTTTTCTCCTAATAATCAAATAAAGATATTTTGAAATACCTCACTTGTTATTTATTACTAGGAGAAGAAACTATAGCCTCTAAAGAACAAAGATAATAATGAAAAGAAAACATACATCACATAGAAAATACAAGGATCTTTCTTTGGGGTTAAATATATACCTCATTATTAAAAAAAGGTACAGATATTATTATCTCATAAAGCTCTCTGATTCCCAAGTCATCTCCTTAACTGTGGCACTTTGCTATAAGACTTTCATTATCAGAATAGTCTTATTTCTCAGGACCTGTTTTTACCAATCAAGTATCCTCACCGGTTGTACCACACAATTAAGATCATCTTTCAAATTGATCGGTGGTGTCTCAAGTATGTGCGATGGATCTGGCACATACTTTTTGAGCATAGATACATAGAATATATCATATATTCGACTCAGCTGCGATGACAAATCCAATCTATAGACTACTGGACCTATCCTTTTCATAATGGTAAAGGGTCTAATATACCGAGGATGTAGTTTTTCTTTATTTTTGAATCTGATTATTCCTTTCCAAGACAATACTTTCAAGAAAACCTGATTGCTTACTTTAAATTCCAATACCCTCCTTCGATTATCAGCATAAGATTTTTATCTATCTTGGGCAGCTTTCAATCTCCCTCTAATGATCTTAACTTTCTCAATGGTGATCTCAATCAACTCAATATTCTCGAGTTTTCTTTCAATGACTTCATCCTAACATATTGGGGTTTTGTATTTTCTGTCATACAAAGTCTCATAAGGTGCTATCCTAATGTTCGTATGATAACTATTATTGTATGCAAACTCTATCAATGATAGGTGCGTATCTTAATTACCAAAAAATTCAATAACACAAGCTTGAAGTATGTCTTCAAGCATTTGGATGGTTCTTTCTGACTGTCCATCAGTCTGAGGATGAAATACAGAACTGAAAGTTAATTGAGTGCCCATAGCTTTCTGAAGTCTAGACCAGAATTAAGATGTAAAACAGGGACCTCAATCTGACACAATGGTAGCTGACACAACGGTAGCTAGCACTCCATGCAGCCTGATTATTACACTCGTGTTTAGAGGTGTCTAACGGGTCGGGTTGGCTTACGAATCGACCTGGCCCAGCCTGGATTACTATTTATATAGTCTAGGTCAGTTTTGAGCCAATATAAATGGTTCGATCCGATTCCAGAATTCTGGAATCGAGAAATCAGACCATAATGGGCTCAAAACCATTTTGGGCCCGTACTTTTAGAACTGGACCGCAACGAGCCCGGAACCATTTCGGGCCAGGGCCCTCCTTCCCAAACCCCCCTCCCTCCCCCAAATAATGATCAGACCGGAATCGAAATCGGAACCGTCTGACAAACTAGCCCGACCTAACTCGATCCGTTACTATTTTACTTCTGGTTTCGATCCAGTTCCATAAAACTAGAACCGTGGAATCGAATCGGTCCAGACTGTTTAAGCTTCTAGTCCGGGCCGTTCCATAAAATTAGAATCGTCGAACCGACCTGGACTGGCCCGAACTCATCGGTTCAGGCCCGTTAGACAGCATTACCCATGTTTGCATCCCGAGTGTATTTTTATAATTTTTTACTTTTTATTCATGCATTTGCATCTATCATGCATACTAATGATTCATTAGCATGGTTTAGGGAATATATTTGAACTTTATATTGACTAAGAAGAGGTTTGGAGTGCGCGAGTTGGGACCCCATTAGTGATTTTTTTAATTTCGAAAAGGGGTTAAGTGAGAATTTTCATTTTGGTAGATTTGTTCAAACGAATGGAAAAATTCGTTCGACCAAATGAGGCTTCATTCAATCAAATTAGAAATTTGTTCGATCGAAGTGTTGATTTGTTCAGCCGAGCATGGATTCATTCGACCGACAATTGAGAAGCTCTCTGACTTCTATAGACGTCGAAAGATTCGTTCGACCAAAAGGGATGATTCGTTCGAATAAACTCTAATTCATTCGATCAAATCGGTATGAAATAATGATTTTACCCTCGTTCCAGAAGCTTCTCCTTAAGTAAACTTAAGGGTAAAATAATAATTTTATCCTTTTTTTTTAAATAGGGGTCAAGAGGTCAATTTTTTCACCTTTTCTTCTTCTTTTCCTCTTTTTCCTCTCTTTCTCTCCCTCACGTACGTTCTCTCCTCTGCTCTCTCAGTCCTCACTCGGATTTTTGCCCAAACTTTGATTCTTCTTCACCTGCGAACCTCATTCCACGCGTCTAACACTTCGAGAGCATCAATTTGATGATAAAGGCACTGATTCACGAAGGAGCACTTAGGGTTTCGACTTTAAAAATTAGGGCTTTTCAGTTTTTGAGCTAAATCAGAGTAAACCGACCATACCACGAGGTTCATAGCTTCATTTCTAACTCGTCTATGTATTTCTTTTCGTGTTTTATCAACTTTAATTTGTATGTACATTCGCTTAGATTTTCTTAGATTTATCGCATTCATTATGGGTTTAAGCTTTATTTGAATTGTAATAGAGTTAATGAGATCGTAGGAAGTTAGAAATACAAATTTAGAGAAAATGGTTGAACATAAACAGTAATTCGAGTTATTGTTCTAGCGAGCATGTGGAGTCCATAGGATTAAATTGTAAATTCGTGCTAAATTATGCTTGTTTAGCTGGAATGTAGGTTCATGGTAGAAACGTATAGGTAATTAGATGAATAACGAGGATTTTAGTCAATTTCAAATAATTATCCGATTTTAGAAAACTCATAAATAATTAGACGAATTGTCACTCATATATTTAAGAGCCAACTCTCTTCCAATATGATTTGACAATTGGTATCAGAGCCAACTCTCCTCTAGTATGATAGTGGTGGTTTGGGGACAAACCAGGTGGAAGTTGGTGGGCTTGTAACATCCCGATCCGATGAGGGCAAAAAGTGGCGCCGAGACCAAGGGAGCTTGAGTAAGGAGCGGCTTCTGACAGGCTTCCAGGATGGCAGGGATGAATCGAATCCCACATCGAAATGGGAAGAAAAGTTACTGGGCTATATATGTAGAGTTGGAACCAAATTATCCATAAGGTCTTTTGGGATGGGTGATGGTTTAACTCCAGAATTACGCAGTTAAGCGTGCTTGGACGAGAGCAGTACTAAGATGGTTGACCTCTTGGAAGTTCTTAGGATAACACATTACTAAGAACAAAATCGTGAAGCCCCAAGGGTTGGACCAAAGCGAATAATATTATTGACAGACTTGGATCAGGTGTTACACATCACTAAATGGTTATTTTAGTCACGACATTCCACATTATCATCAAAAGTAAATAATATATTTATTTTTTAATTATTGATCTTTAACGAACTAACTGGTGTCGCCAAAGGGTACTTTTGGTCAATTATCTATCGTCGTCAAAAGTAAATAATATAATTATTTTTTAATTGTTGACTTTTAGCTATAACATATTGATATCATCAAAGGATGTTTTTGACCACGACATTCTATGTTATCATCCAAAATAAATAATATATTTATTTTTTTAATTATTTGCCTTTAACGATGACATATTGGTATTGTCAAAGTGGGGTTTTGGTCACGATATTCCATGTCGTTACTAAAAGTAAATAATATATTTTTTTAAATTATTGATATTTAACAATGATATTTTAACGTCGCTAAAGGTTACTTTTGACCACGATATTTTTTGTCGTTATCAAAAATAATTAATATATTTTCTTTAATTATTGACCTTTAGCGATGATAATTTATCGTCACCAAAAGTTAGATTTTGATATTAATTTCTTTTAGATTTTTTCGCGATGACATTGTTGTGGTTGTCACTAAAAGATGATTTTAATGACGAAATAGTTGACGTTGCTAAAATCTCATTTTGTTGTAGTAGGAATTGCTAAATCTTAAAGTTCCTATAGATGACAAATAATAAAATTTTGTAGTTCAAACTTGCTAATACACAATCACAAATCAAATAGAAGGTAATTGATTTAATTCAATTGAATTTGGAAGAATTAGCAAAAATGAGCTTTGATACCATATTAAGATGAAGAAAATTCAAGAATATTGAGACGAAGAAGATGAAACTGGAAAAATGAATTACACTATCTATCTTTCTTCTTTATAGAGTTGTTTTATATACACATTGCTAAATAACTAATGTAATCACTAACTTTGTATACATCAGTATTTCTTATACTAATACACTTTCTAACTGTAAAAGTTCCGTTCAATGTTCTTGCCATAATCGCATATGTTACACTAGGCATATTTAATGTCACAAGAGACATCGTGTACACGGGAAGAAAGGAGTTTACTCAATAGAAAAACAAAAGAAAATGACATCCATCATAATCCACCAGCCCAAAACGACAATTATATGGCTAGTGCATACATAAGCGTTTGGTTAACATGTTATTAGTACATAGTACAAAAGAAAATGTTGACTCAATTAAATTAAAAGAACATATATATAATTTATACATAGTATGCTTTTTATTTTAATTATTTTGGAAAGAAACTAATAATTATAAATGGTGTATCAACCACAAAATGATCATCAACCAACAAAAATGTTCTCTGACGAAGACGTATGGGATATCCACGCTTTACCAAGATAAAGACACCCCGCGAAACAAATACAAATAGTAAAAGCAAAAATCGGCCTTATTTGCTCAAATTTTTGGTGTGCCTTTTTCATCAAAGATGTTAACAAGTAGATTCGGTAGATCTTTTAAACTTAGATGGTGTTAAATAGATTATAGATTCACATCTTTAGTGAAAGTGATGAGTTAGAATCTCTGAATTAAATAGACGTGTACCGGGCGAAGAATGTTTGGATTTGGACAAAGTTTGTAAGTAAATTGGTGGCCTAAAATTGATAATATATCTACCTAATTGTTGTCTCGAAATTTATGAACGCTAACAGAATTTTTCTTGGTTTCCCATTCATTCGACTGTAACATTTCATTTAATTTTTCTCGCACAATGAAGTTAAAATTTAAAAAAAAAAAATTAAGGCATAAAGTTGTATTATCTCGATTATTGAAAGAGATTTTACATACTACTTATCTGATATCCTATATCGGAAGGATATCCACCACTAACAAAGGAATCCTCCGAGAACTAAGAGGATAACATTCTTTATATATTTTTTAAACTTATCCATAACCATACACTTAATTGCACCACTTTACTGTTCTACTCGTTTACCCATATTAGCTGGAGGACATTTTCTGAATTTGTTAAGAGTAATGAGTTAATCAAATCTCTTTTTCTGCACTTAATCTTGTTAAGAAAGTGACAACAGCTTGTATATCTTATTTTATTTCGTTTGATTTTAATTTATCGTGGTTCTTTTTAATCTAGCAAGGAGGCAGTAGCCCGGCTTTATATAGATATTACTAATTTAAAGTTCTATTTCCCTCCCACTTGCCACAGAAGAAGAATAAAAATAACCATAAACTTAAACATACAATCCAATGCATAAATATACCAAAATCATCGAACGATACTTCTTACATGAAAAAACTCCTGAAATGATACATATAGCATTGCATTACAGCCGGATTAAGCTATGACCAAATAGAAAGTATTTCTCCATGCCCGGATTATTAGCACTATTTCTGCCTTAACCCTAATGATTTTTAGAATGATGTTGAGGATCAGGACCTCCAGGACTTACTCTTTTGGATTCATACAGATCTTTGTTTTTCTTTTCGTTTTCCACTCCAATTTTCATTACTTCCTTTGCATTTTCGCCCAGAACTTGGATTAAACTGGACAGATTCCTTCCCTGCTCTATGTGTGGACTACTACTTAGAGGACGAGTTTCAGACCAAGAAAACAAGAGGGATATCAGTATTAGGCAGACAGAAAATCTCAAACTAGCCATTTAATTTCTTTGTTAAGAAATTCAGAAAATGGATGAAATGCTCACACAATGCAGCTATTGTCTTGAAGATACATAATAAAACCAGGATAGTGTCTTATATATAGATCATTGATGATCACATTACTGATTCTCATCTTATATTTAACAAAAGTGGGTTTAAAAGAGGGAATCCCATTAATTCACAATATGGGGCTTTGTTTTGTTTTGTTTGTTTGTCTGTTTCGTCGTTCATTATTTGTTATCCAATGGATCATAAAATAAAACCGACCACTTTGTATTCTATAACATAGGCCTATCAAACTTATTTGTCTGCAAAAAAGAAACTAGACTCCCTATGTTAAACCTTCAATATATCTCTTCATTTGTCCCCTTACCACTGAGTACATATGGTTTGCTGATGTTTGAAATTAAGCTGAGAATTGGCACTGTCATGATCGAAGAAATCTTTTCTGCTCTACGATCCTCTCATGATTCTCCGATTGTTTGAAGTTGTTGGAGTTACATGTATAGTCTTCGGCTTCTTCCACACCACTTTTCTAATCCCATTTATAATTTGTTTATTGCATATACTGTACTCCATATACTTCCAAACTCTACGTCTCTGTCATTAATAAACTTTTGCGTCTTGGATAAACCCACATTTGCCCTAATGGCCGCCAGCCATGCCGACTTTGAGTCTTTCATAAATCATAAGTGCTTCGCTTTAAAGTCTGACAATCAATCGTTATAGGCTGATAATCAATAGTCAATAGTCATAGAGAAGACAATATTAATATAGCTAGCCGTCTGCCTTTTGATTAAGGATTTTAGAAAAGTTTAATCCAATTCCAAGTATTAATTAAGTGTTCCAGCCACGTTCATTATTCTATTATTAAAATTCAAGGAGAATTTCACCTTGGTACCAAACCTTTTTATAAAAATATACTTTAGTCATTAATTTTGGCACAACTATTAACATCCTTAATGTCCCTGTCTTTGTCTTATTGTAGTACGTAAAACAAATTATGTTAAACCCATCTTAAGAAAAAGGGCAGTTAAAATGATGCCATCTTCTGCCTCCTAGCACAACTGTGGCTATCGTTGAATTAGTTCGTTATTGTTATTACGAAACTCTGAATTTTAATATCTAAGTACGATAGATTACTTAATTTTGACAATCAATTACTTGAGCATGCCCAAATAAGACAAAATTCTACATATATATATATATATATATTATCTAATTTAATGAAATTGATGAAAGAAGATTGACATAATTTTGGTCAAAGATTTAAAGATTGAAATAATGCTAACCAAAACAATTGTGACTAAATTAGCTAGCAGTGAGATAATGGATAAAATATTAGAAATGTTTGTGCCACAAATATGCTACATTTATTTACTAAAGTGTAGTCTCATGAAAAGTCAAAGACTCAAGAGGAAGTTCAAAAGTTGTAAAACTTTTAGTCCATTAAAATTTATGATTTTAAAGGCTATCTATAAAATTAATCAACATAAGATCAATATATTAATACAAGCGAAGAGGGATTGGATGATGAATTTACATATAAAATTTCACTAACTAGCAATTTAAAAAAAAATTAAGTCTAAAAACGTTTTCTTAATAGGTTCACTTTTACAAAAGATGCATTAATTTTAAATTCTGTTATTTCTTTTCTTGAGTATTGTAACTTTGAAATTATAGTCGTTGTGGGGTAAAATTACTCAATGCAAATATAACTTAGAAAATAAGTAATTTTACTATTGTAATGTTACAGTACAGTACAATACTAATATTCTTCAGTTAATATTTTTAAAAACTCCAATCTACTTGTTAAACTACAATATGTAAATAAAAGAGTTACTAAAAGTTGGGTCTTGGGTCTTTCTTTGCAATACATCTGTATTTATATCTATCAATCTACTTATAATTTCTTAGGTTTTAACTTTTATAACCTTTTAGAATAAGATTTTGCATGAAACTAATATGATTATTTGTAAAAGTCTCTCTATATAAGAAAAAATTATATTAATTTTCTGTGAATTCGTAATTTTAAAAGTTACTGAAGTTTGAATTAGAGTGTGTGTGTGTGTATAAGTGTATAAGATTAAAATACAATTTATGTCATCATGCAATTTATGTGTCCACTCGGGGTACTGAACCTCTCGAATGAACCTCGCTTTCAAAAGTTTATCAACTTCTACCTTGATGGCCTCCTTTCTCTCAGAATTGTATGTTCGCCTTTTCTACGCCACAGACTTAAACTTTGGGTTCACCATCGGCCTGTGAGATATAACCCGAGCACTAATTCCTGATATATCATCATGGAACCAGGCAAACAAGTCAATATTTTGCTTTAGCACCTGAATCAATGATGCTCTGTACACGGGGGTCAGGTTAGACCCAATCTTCATCGATTTCTCGGGCAACCTTTCATCCAAAACAACCTACTCTATTTCTTCAATTGGCTCAGGTGATGATGATTCCTTAAATTATTTCTCCCTTCTATCCGCCTCTTCTAACTATTCCCCTTACTGGGGTTGTCTTGTGCATGGATACAATATGAATTTCGTAAAACAGTAGCAAAGCAGGATCGGGCCTCCCTTTGGTTCTCTTTCACAATCTCAATCTCCTCTCTACCCCTGAACTTCAACTTTAAATAATGAACACTCTCTACTGCCTTCGTGGATCGGAGAAATGGTCTCTTGATCTCAATTAGATTATGTACCCAAGTATAGGTAGTCTTATTATAGTATAGTCTGGTGAGCCCAAGTGTCATATCCACAAGGAGTGTTTTTTTCAAGGGTCAAATTGGTTATGTTCGAGCCAATGTCCAATAGCAAAAGGTAGAAGAAGTGTTTGATTGATTTTAAGCAA
>JAVXUL010100035.1:0-20174 GCA_035590515.1 Trichilia minutiflora | reverse complement strand
GTGACAATATCATCAAAATAAAGGAGTCATTTAAGAAATCAAATAAGCACATAAATTGTAACAACAATTCACATGTAAAAAGGACTTGTTTGGAGATAATTTTAGTAACGACAATTGTCTACCTCATGTAAAATAAAATATAAGCCCCTTCCGACATAACCTGGTTCATTGGCACTGGATGAACCTGTAAATGAAACAGAATCTAAAGCTAAGATCTCCATTTCATTTTTGCAACAAAAGAATACATCAACAATACACAAGGGAGAGACAGATTCACCTCTGTGTCATCTATCCTGAACCACGTGCCTTGCATATCTTTCACATACGAAACATAGTGTCCAGAAAAAGATGCATTCTGTGTATCTAAATGTACAGCGACAGCATAAAGCAAGTACAATGGAGGGATATCGCCAGTTCCAGTCATAAATGGGGCCATATCAAGCAACTCTGGAAAAGTGATGCATTTATTTATTTTCCCATATCTTCCCTCCTGATGAATCAAAACCCAAAATTGTACATTTAAAATTTCATATAGATCTACCAAAACTCGAAATCATTTGGCAGTGTTTACAACAAAAGCATTCGGTCACAAGGAAACTGACTCATGATTTTAGATAGTTATAGGAAGCCAGAAGAAATAAAACCACTATAAATGGTAAGAGTGATATCACGACCAATGGTAGAGAGATATACCAGAAGGCATGATACCTGGAATCTCTTCAAGACAATTGTCAGGATGTTTGGAGCCTCGTGTATTCTCAGCTGCTTCCGGGCTCGAACATAGGAAGCACACCTTTCCATCAAAACATTGAGTATGTTATGATACAAGTTTAAGCCATTAACTTAAAATCTAAAAAATGGACTTCAACAAGGCTATCAGACCTTGCACATTTATACATGTTTTCACCATCCAAATCCTCAGGAGTTGTAAATTGAGTCAATGCATCTTCCAGGGACTCAACCCAACCAAATATCTCCAGCGTAAGATCCATAATGTTTTCATACCGTTCGGACTCATTATGACACCTAAGACACTTGACCTGATTCCATTAAAAGTAAAAAAAAAGAAAAGGGATAAAGATAGTAAAAGCACTACACTGAAGATTAATCAAAACAAGAAGTAAGATAGGCTTTCAAGGGAGATAATGGTAAATCAAACCTTTGACCAAAGCAGCCCGCCAAAAGTGTGCTGTATAAAAGTTGTTTCTTGCAATCTGGGGTCAATCTTGTTCTCACCACCATGTCTCTCCAAGCATATGGATTGCATTGAAGCAACCAGAAACCTACTTAACGAAAACATCAATAAATGAAGTTAAATGTTAGGGAAATGATAATTGAAATTTCAATTTACAAGTTCAATACATTTAGAATTCAAATAGTACACATCTCAGAACAGAAGTGAAGAGGTCCAGACCCAGTATCTCCAGAGAGATAAAAATTTTAAAAAACATATATCAGCTAGTAGATTCTCTCAGACCTTAAAAATTCATGTGCATCTTCCTGACTTCCATCTCCAATCTGGCAACTAATAGTTTGCATATGCGAAAGGATTCTGCCGGGAGATAGAGGGCCGCCACTTTCTCTTAACATCATTACATGTTGCTCAAGTTCACACATGAGACACCAATCTTTTCTGCAGCCTGCCACTCATAAAATATGTAAGAAGTCACATGTGTACATAAACCCCACAATTTTATTATTATTTTGAAAAAAAAATCAGAATTGAGTAATCGTAATTACAGGCACTTGAATGTGATCTTTGGAGCAAGTAGATGACAAGAGGTTTGGTGCAAGTTAAACACTGCAACACAGCATTAGCATAGCAACTGCAAAATAAAAATTAGAATCAACAAGGTGGCATATTAGATGCTAAGATGAAACATGAGCCCCTAAAACTTGCTTTACCAGAACAAAAAGAAGCACACTGCACACTTACTTCCAATTCAAACAAGAATATCCACATAATACAGCAGAATTTCAACATGACATATGGGTTATTAGTTGATTGATCCCATGCCTTACTTAACAATCAATTTGCATCACTACAGGCACATTAGGCACTTTCATATTAAAGTTTTTCTACCTTTAAGTCTCTCATATGTCAACGGGACTCCAAAATTCAGATTAGAAAACAAATAAGAAACAAGAGATCTGCATAGTTAACATAGTCCATAGAATAGTACCTGCAAACTGTTATACATGTTTATAGAAAATCAAAAGCAATATAATATTGAGTTACTAGTTCACTTTTGAACTACAGATGCAAAATCAGTAAATTAATAAATATTCAATTTCTAATCTAAATAGAGTAATCGAAACACGTTCATTTTCTTTTTATCGAGATTATATTCTGAATTGGCAACCGGATATAGTAAATGCAGAGATGATACCTGTTCCCACAATTGACAAGCCCCCTGGGTGATAGGTCGAGGATGTCATATTGAAATAATATCACAAATTCTTCATAAGGAAACAGCATCTAAAACAGTAAAATAAAAAATACAATTGAGAACTTCCATTGATATTTCAAGAACCAAGTAAAATAATGTAATCCATGCTAGAGTCCAGTTGAATTTGCATCTGACTACATTTAACGGGAACCAACCTTTATTTTACTATGTTGATCATGGCAAAGTTCTGAGCCATCCTGTCTAAGTTTGTCTAACTTCCTTAAACCCATCATCTTCATAATTCCCATCCTTCTAACTCCATTGCTTCCTTGTGTTGGGGTAGTATCTCTCACTCTTGCAACTTCGGCACAGAGAAAAGAGAGTTAGAAAAGCCAGAAAGAGCAAGAAATATTAAAGGAAAATAATCCAGAAATCCTACTTGATTCATCAGTAATTGGTCCCTTCCTCTCTTTTTCTGAGCATGATTGTTCACCAACCACCTTCATACATGATTTAGCCAATTTATAACCTTTTGGCCCCAGGGGATTCATTGCATTTCTAGCTTTTATACTTCCATTCATTGCTTGTGAACCATCAAATTCTATACCTTCATCAACGATTTCATTTTCCTCTTTAAGAATATTTCCTCCATTGGAAGTAAAGTGACTAAAGTCTATCTCGTCTTTATGCTGATATGTCCCATACTTTGCAGAATTTCGTGGTTCATATATGTTTCCATGTTGGCTCTGATAACTGTGAATTTCATCAGTAGTACGTCCACTGGTACCTTGACCATAAGAATAACCATTGAAGTGGTTAAAATTGCGGTTTCTCAGAGTTTCTTCAGCTGATACAGCAGAGGTACTAGTTCTCAACTGCAGCATAAGGTTAGCATAATTATTGGATGTGTACAATGATTAGAGAAAAATTGATGCATATTAAATCATAAACTTAAAGACTAAGAACCTTATGCCTTATAGAAGCTTCTTTTGGTGAAAAATCAAATACAGTTGCATCCTCTCTTCTTAACAATTCCCTGTCCGATTTATGGTAAATGCGCTTGTCTGCAGTTTTTCTCTCCTGCATGGAAGTTTGGAAGTTCTCAAATGTAGAACAATCCATGGTAGCAGAAGTACATCTGCTTGTTGAAGAATGAAATATATCATCTGGAGGTGCTTTCCCTGTTCCCACCAGCTTATTATTGTACCCATATAACTGTGAGTTCAACCTTTCATTATGTACAACCGACTCTTCAATTGAGGCAGCCAGAGGAGATGAGCTTGAGCTGTTTTTTTCCAATTGCTGGCATTCGTGTTTATGAACTTGCCTCCAGTGAATTATCTGGCACTTTCCAGAACTGCACACAGGTTATCAGTTCTGAATTTGAGAAATTCTGAGAGATGTTTAACTATTTGTATTCAACGCCTGAGAACTATTTTCAGGTTGAGCAACTCTGACTAATCTATTCACTTCATTTGAGATAATAAATCTTGATGTAGCTCCAGAAGGTGCTACCTAAGACATGAATCCAAGGACAAAAAACATAAAAATTAACAATAAAAGCAGGCAAAATATACCAATATCTGACAGATTTGCATCTGGAGCAGCGGGTTGTAGCTGAAGCAAAGCATCTCGCACAAGCATGAAATCCATTTTTTGTTGTGGGCACATTAAATTCATTTTTTGATGTAGACAATTGAAATTCATTTTTTAGTATAGGGATGAGGGGAGTAACACTAGCAGTAGCAATTGCTTCTGCTCTGCGAGCTTCTTCAGCAGCCAGCTCAGCAAGCAAATTTATCCTCACCCTCTTCTTTGAAACCTCACTCCATTTTCCCAGCAACACATAAGCAACCAGAGGAAGCACAACCAAAACCAGAAACAGGACAGGCACATCAGCTTCCCTTGGCTCAAGCATGTCCTCACCAATAAATTCATGTCCAACTTTCCCTCAAAAATTACAACCCAGCTTACAGTCTCCGAAGCTACATGTGTCCAGGTAAATTAAAATCTATGACCAACAACATGAAATGTAGAAGAATCATGCCCACGATGCAATCCTGTCAAGTTTTATGATTCAAAACATACATAAAGCTAGCAATTCGAACAGAATAAAAAACACTGCATCATTCTTTAAATGCATCGCACATAAATAAATATGTGCCTGTGCATGTTTGCGTGCATGTGCACATAAATATAAAAAATTTTTAAAAAAAAAAGGAAATCTTCTCAAATTTGTAATTATGAAGCATCAATAATAAGAATGTGCACTAGTTAATAAGAACAGACACAAAATATCCACTTCCACAATCATGTCAATTGGAGAGTGAAAGAAGATAGAAAAATTACAATTTTACAAATTCTTCCAAAATGAAGATTTCAACAAAAAGCAAAAGCAAAAACAATAAAGCTAGCACTAAAACATTAAGTCCAGAAACTCGTGCCCTGGGTCAGGTGTTTCCTCCAATAGCATCAATACAGAACTACCTCAGCATTGGTTCTGTTCAATATAAGTTCGTATCTGAACAATAAGCTAAGACCACCACTCCATAGACTCTAGAAATAAAGAATTTGCAATTCAAAAGTCCACAAAGACACAATTTTTCTACATACACCTAGCAGATACCTAGGCTCTCATAGTAAGCATATAAGAGCTACACCAGACCTAATTATGAAGACACTTGTATATCTGAATCTTCACCAACTGCAAACTCTCAAGTCACTAAATGTATGAATTTCTTTTCCCACTTCTCATTGAAAAAAGTCAAATTAAACAAATACATGAATGTGATCAGATGTGACACCAAGAAAAAATAAACTTATAGAAAACAAAACCCTTACAAACAAAGCATATGAATTCAAGAAAAGGCCTAAACTTGCTGAAAGGACAACTCAAGAACCACAAGCTCAAGGATAGCAACAAACTCACCCTTGAACAAAGATAAAGAATCCAGTCCCTTATATCCGTTCGTCTCCCACAATATTATCCAAGTAAAAGGAAATTTAATCTCAAACTTATTATGTTTTATACACCATTAAGCACCAAACTTCAAACCTCTAAAGCACACTTCTGAAGCCTTAGACTGACTGTAACAAGGAAGCTTGAACAGGCATAATAAATCTAGATATCAGTGAAAAGTCCAACATAAATGAACCGCTAACAGCACTTTTTTCCAGAAATAATACAAATCCAGACGAATTCTTGTGAGATTGCTCAATACATCACAATTTATGCCAAATAAGCATCACTCTACCATTCCAGAAATTTTCCCCACTCCTTGCATCCCATAGTACAGAAAAATTGCCCTCCATTGAGTACTCTCTCTCTCACACACACTTTAAAAGTTTCCTGAAAGAAACTTTTTCTTGGTCCTGCCATTCCCAAAAGATCTACTAAAGAGTAGATTGAACTTTAACTATTATCTAGCCGAGTGCAGAGCGTGGAACACCCGTTTCCTGTCTAACTAGAAAAGGCTTGAGAAGCTTAAATAATAGGGCCAGATGGATCTAAATCCATTTTTTATGATGCCAGTGAATGGGATGGATGGTTAGGCACAAGATTGATTTTACAGCAATGTGTTGTTTCTAAGGCAATACGGTAGTGAGCTAGACTGCCCAAGGTCCATCTGTACTACTTGACCAAGGCAACCTGAGGCTGACCTTGCCTGGACCACCAGTTCTAAAGTAAAGGGGCGTCTCCCACTTTCACACACACACGGGACCGAACTAAGTAGGAACATCTAGACAAATCGAAGCAGAGTGCCAAGCAATGACGCAAAATGTATGCCATCGTGGAAAAATCTGGGTATGTATATTTCCAGACAAACCAGTTACAGTAAGACCCACTGAAACAGCCACAAGACTTTCCCAGATGCAAAATCATCACTTTGAAAGATTTTTTAACTGTCTAATGATTTTTCAAATGAATGGATCCGGGAAACTACCAGAAGCCATTGGAACTGAACAAAGAACTTGCTTGTTCAAATGATCAATATATAAAATTCTCTTCAAAACGATTCACACAATAAGTCACCCCTAAATCTCTTTGTAATGAGTATAACTCAGCTCTAAGTATTCTAAACTAGCAAGTGTTCCATCTACAAACGTCAACATTTCATCACTGAAACTTAAATCCAGCTCAAGAAAAGCAAAATAGCAATGGTAGTACTACAACAAAAGGAGATACAAGAACCAAGAGGAACCTATCTCTAAAAACATTTACATTTTCATTTAAACTGCCATAAAATGCTCAAAAACAGCAAAAAAAAAAAAAAAGAAGCATTTTTTTTATTGCTAACAATACTCAAAACAACCATTTCCCATTTCAGTCCACTATTTCAAAAAAAAAGAAAAAGAAAAAGAAAAGAACCAAAAAAAAAAGAACTAAACCCAGTTGAAATCTAGCATTACTTTACTTGAATGAGTTACACATAAGTACAAACTGCACCAAAACCATCACAAAAAAGAAGAAAAAAAATACAAGGTGGGTTTGGTTTCAATCATTACATACCTGAATCACAAGAAGAAGAAGAAGAAGAGGAAGAAGAAGAAGAAGAAGACGACCAAGATAGAAGAGAAATCTAAGCTAAACCCAGCTACCCTTTTCTCTCTCCCCTATTCTGTCCTTCTTCCAGCCAAAAAGATTCTTTGATTCTTTAGATGGTAAGAACAACAAGACACTCTCTCTCTTCTCTGTTCAGTTTTTTTTTGCTTCACTTCACACTTTGGACAATTCTTCTCTCTCTCGGCACTTTTAACATCTGGTAATATTTAAATCTACTTCGCTCAGACCCAAGACAATCTACTTTCATCAGATTCTCCACGTGGCAAGCATATATTCGCTTAGAACTGAAAAACAGTAGGTCCCAGTTGATCAAAATTTAAATGATGATTTGGACCGTTGGATGTGTGGAAGATGAGCGTAGTGAGGTCATATGCCGTCAAAGACAAAGAAGAGTTGAAAAATGTGGGACCCAATGAGATGTAGCTTCCCAATGATTTCAACAGCGTGAAACGTGGACGGATGGGATCATTCTAGAGGATAAGCATAACTGTTGTGTGACAGACAACGGCACGAATTCTTATATTTCTGTTAAACAAAAATAATATATATTTATTCGTTTAATTTATATTTTTTTTGTAATTTTTTTATTAATTAAAAATTACTAAAATTTTATTTAATTCAATTTTTAAGCAACTAAACCAGATATCATACAAAGAGTCAATTTAGAATTGTTGTTACTTAAAAAAAAAAATGTTTATAGTTATGCTTATATAAAAAAAGGACAAACTATGTGTCAAAATATAAACATGTAAAAGTATGGGGACTCTGATGTTATTAGCCCGTTTTAGTTTATTTTATTTTATTTTATCATTTGCGTATTTGGGCCATGTGACGTATGATATTGTACATCAATGTATCATGAGAAGCATCTACTCCAATGCTTGTTACATCAATTCAAACAAAATAATGACGTGAGGGAATGGAATTTTAATCACATCCTGATCATCATCAACGCATCATGACCATCACTTTCGGAGAAGAGATGATGAATTTTGTAATCAAATAATTTTCTTTTAATACACAATGGAAAATAGAGATTTTCATAATTTATTTATGTTTGAAGTTCATTAGAATTTTAGATTCAGAAGGCGCTTGAATTGTAACTTAAAAGAAAGCGTTTGAATTGAATTTTTTAAAAGTACCAGAGTTTGGAATATTTAAAAATAAAATAAAATAAAAATTATATGTATTTTTTAAAATTAACAAAACTTTGTAAAAATGATGTGTTCATATACATAATTATAAATAAAATACCCTAATTAAATATTTATTTATTTATATTTAATGGTTAATTATTTTATTTAATTTTCTAACTTAATAACATTTAGATATTAATGACAATAACTTTTTATAATTTAAAAACAAATTTTAATATAATCAAACTTATTAAGACTGAATTGCCAACTAAGGTAGGAAAGCACCCCCAACTTCCAGAATGCTAGGGTATCACAAAATGGTATTATTAACATCGAATGACAAATACCTCCCACAAAATAACATATAACAAAATCTCTGTTAAAATTTGAAAATTATGATAAATTATATTTTAAAATATTATTATTATCTCATTTTAAAATAAATTTATTATTATATCTTTAAAATAAATTATACACAAAAAGATAATAAAATACTTCAATAAAATTATAGAATTACTCTCAGCCCTTTAAATTTTTTTTGTGATGAGATAAACTTAGGATATCACCACTTCCAAATCTATACAATATTAGTAGATTTGGAAATTAAATATGTAACTAAAAAAATATTAGATTGAGTTTATGACTGTATTAGTTATTAATTAATTATTAACCTATGAATAAGATAGGTAAAAGAAAGCATGTGAGATGTTTATGATACCCGATTGATCAATACGACAAGATTAGTTGGGATAAGAGGATACACATTCATCAAATATTACAGAAGCCCTTCAGCCTACAAAAAGTCAAATTAAAAAATTGGCAATATTATAAAATAAGAACAATAGTAATGTCAACTGACAAGGGCATGTTTTATGGAATCATTTGATGTAGTAGACGCAACTTTATCTTAATATTTTCTATTGTTGTTTATACAATTATTACCGCAACACAAGCACACACGTAACAATTCATAGAGGATTGAACCCCCAGACCACAAATTTAATGCGCACATAACATAATTCATATAATCACCCATCATGAATTCTTAAAATATTTTTCCTAGTGAATATGCTACCAAACATTCGTCAAACAGATTAAACATCAAGATTAATTAATGCCCTATAGAATGATAACTTTTCAGGTATACGAAAAGATAATCTGATTATTTATTGATCATGCACTCATGGGAAGAAGAAGCCTTTTGATGCTCATAAAGTGATGGACTAGCTTCGTTAAATTTTAGCTCGTCAATGGAAGTATCTTTCCCTAGTATTCAAAAATCCATTTCAAAAATGAAATGATAGCTCTCATTTTCATGTAATTAATAAAAAAGGGGATAGCAAATTGAATATATTAATGCACCTAATCTGCACGCATGGAAGTTAGTTGAAAGTGCTTATGCCAAATGCACTTCCTAGAGTCAATGAAAGCAATAGAATGAGACCCAATAATTATAAAATGACCAAGAGTCGAAATAATACAGTTTATTTCCATGGTCATTGATGATAGTTTATGTTTCCATTGACTTAATTGCAGAATAAATAGAAATATTAAAGGACCAGAAATATATTCCAAGTTGAAGTAAAATATCATGACCAATTAAAGCACTCACCTTCAAACTGATAACGGTCAAAGGAAATGTCACGTATGACGTACAAATATTTGTCAAAAATTGGTACAACTTCAATATTATATCCCACCCAAGAAAACTAATATATAACCTCCAATATACAAAAACCATAAGCAAAGTAATATAACAATTGAACAAGATTATTGCTAAGTGAATATTCAGCACGAGATTTTTTTAACAGAAGCAAAAAGTTTGAAAATTTTAACTCAAATTTGAACAATTTCATCCTGTAGATGCCAAATGGCTTCACAATACAACCTTAGGGCATCGAATAGGTTGACTGGCTAGTAATCATTGTACAAATAGGTGTTCCGGTCCTACTTGTACTGCTGAGAAATCTCCCACACAAGCTTATCCATGAACTGGCATTTCTTGTCAAATCCCCAACCAGGGTTGCTCTACATTGAAAATTTAGTTAAAATATTTAACGACCATTTGGTTATAACATCTCAAAAAAGGAACAACAAGGCAGTTGCTCTAAGATCTCAAGCCTCCGAATGCAAATAGATCATTTCAATGTGTGTCTCACACATTCAATACATGCCCTCTGTTTCATTTATGCCAACAGACAAGTGAAAATACTAAAATTGGACCAACTATCGGACCTTGCAGACTCTGATAAGAATTTTGAAACAACCTATACGTGTTAAAGTGGCCCCAAGCATTAAAATTAATACTCATTCCCTTGTGTGAATATAGCAGGTAGACTAACTTTTGTGATTACAAATGAGGCACTCCAATGAAAAAAGTATTTCCAAGTCAATTTAACTTCAAATGTCATTGGAAATTACCAAGGGCAAAACTAACCTGAAGAGAAAGAACTGCACGATTAGCAAACCGTTTCAGAGAAGCTGGTGCCTTCTTGGGAATACGTTTTGCAACTCTTTCCAATTCCTCTTGTTGCTGCTTTGCAGTCACCCTATCAGGTCCGCTATAGTGATCAACTATCTCTTTCAATAATGGTACTCTCTCCATTACTTCATTCACAGCTTCCTAAAAAAATAAGAAGGATCAGAAATACATAAAACAAACTAAACAGTTGCACTAGTAATTATTACTGAACATTTATTTTAGATATATTCACCATGTCATAGTTTTATAAACACACAATTTCAAGCAAATCAGTATATATATACACTACTATTGAGGTCCAAAATCTAGACACCAAGCAACAATCATTGTTACAATTTTTTTTAACATTAGAAAGGCCTGAGAACATGTAGAAAGATTTCACTAGCAAGGACCATGATTCCATGAAGTAAGCCACGCATGAATACAGATATACAGTGATATAAAGCAATCATATATTAAAGCATATGCAGAACAGATATCAAGCAGTTGGAAATGGACATATACACAGATACACTCAAATGAAGTCTATCAAGTAATATTGCCAAGTGTATAAAAAAAAAATTTGCCGACGACTAACCTAAATATACTGTGTTCCTAACCATTTCTTCTAACATCATTATGGACAGTTTCACAACTAGATCGGTAAATTGTAACCCGTCCAATTTAATTGTAAACGTATTTCTTTTCATTGCATTATGCTATAGACATTTCAAGAAAAAAAATTATTAAAAAAAGAAAAGAAAAGAAAAACCAATAACTTCACTTTCTAGGATTAAAGACTCAAGTTTTAAAATATCAACCAAACAATCTTTTAATATGTTCACATCATGCAAAACAGATTACAGAAAAACAAAAAACAAAAAAAAGGCCATAATCAAACACAACTAACTAAAAGACCCAGTGAAGAGATAAATATGATTTTCCCTATCCCCTCTAACAAACAAATCCTTTTGTTTATCCCCAAAACAAATAAGTTTGGATTGCACATAAAAGGAGTTAATCTGAATATGGTCAATGCAGTGAAACTTGAAATTGATATTGTGAAAGTCGCATACAATAGAAAGGAGAAAAGAGATGCAGATTATTTGAATTGCTTGATAAAGTATAACATTTAAAACTGTGGAATCCTTAGAATCATGACATTGTCAAAGATAACGCCCTCAAATCCATGAAATAAGAAAATCCAACTTCATACCAAGTTAATTCAGAACTTGCAATACGGTAGCACTATTTGCATTTCTAGTTAGCATAACAACTCGCTAGGACTGGAATGACGTATAATAAACGAACAATACATGACCTATTTGAAAATAGATCATAATCATGTATCAACTGTTTTAAATACTACTCTATATGTGATATTTGTATATCACTCAAGCAAGCAATGAAGAGCAAAATGATGAATACAAAAACAATAAGCGCCCATTCTAGTGCTAAATAAAGACAATTATGCCACAAATTACAGATGTAGCATGAAGAGAATTAAAATCCTTCTCAACAACTAAAATAAGCCGCCCAGAATGCCTATCAAGGTTATGTACCAATAGTTTAAAACAATAGAATATCAATCAATATTGAGAACTTAAAATACATTGGCCACAAATATTAAGACATGATTATTTAACTTTGGCTAAAAATTTATTTATGAAGTTATAGAATATGAAGAAAAGAATGTACCTCCCATTCCTCTTGACTTTGAATTCCCTCGTATGCCATCAAGAATGGCTTCATCTTCTCAAGAGCATCCCGAAGAGAAATAGGTGGTTTCTCATCAATGTCCGGGTTAGTGCCAAACTCTTCCATCAAATACTCAGGCTCACACTCAATCTGCAGTACACCAGCCCATCAAAAATCAAACATCTTTACACCAAGTTATGTTCAATAACTTTTAATGCAAAGAAAAAATCAATGAGAAAACCTAACCATGAAATTGGTATGCATTGCATCAACATATGCGTCCTCCACTACAGAAGGAACAACTCTATCACTCATCTCCTCGAACGCTTCACCTAATGTGTTCATATTCTCAACTCCAACTTTCTCAGCCATCTTCTCCCCGTCGGCATTGTCTCCCAAGTATAATCCTGCACCGAATCCTTCGTCCATATCCTCCATTTCTATCCTACGCATTCTATCTTCCCCTCTTCCCCTTCCTCGGCCTCTTCCCCTCCCTTTTCCTCTTCCTCTCCCCCTTCCAAGCCCATCACTACTAATCCCTTCTCCTTCGCCACTCTGCGATAAAACCCTCATTGCATTTTTCACCGCCTCTTCCCTGCTCAGCTTGGGCTTTGACGGCACCGATTCCCTACTTTGTTTCGGCTGTGTCCGCCTAGCTTCCGCCGGTGCAGCTTCACCATGTGGAGCTCGAGCCTCGATATGGCCACTTTCTTCCTTAATTTCAGGAGCCTGCGCCGGTGGTAGCGGTGGTTTTTTCACTCCTGGTTTTCCGCGCCCAGCGCCGGATAACGCGGAAACGATACTTGATGGGAGATTGGATTCAGTTGAGTCAGTGGATGACTCCGACGGAGTGAATGTTCGCGGTTGCGGAGTTAGAGGGTCAGTGCGAGGTAACTCAGTGGGTTTACTAGGATCTGACTCGGAAGAAACCCTGCCGCGGCCAGCGCCAGATTTAACTAAGGAGATGAAGGACGAGAAAGACGGAATGGATCCAGATGGGGGAACTGGCGGTCTGCCGCGGCCGTGACCGTGTCCACTCGGCTGTGGCGAGGACTCGGGTTTTGACTCATTTGCTGGCTGACCCGGTGACTTCGTCGGAGCGAAACCGTCAAAAGGTGAGGAACCGGATGGGCCACCCCGGCCTCCTCCCCTACCGCGTCCCGAAGCGGAGCAGAAGGAAGAGGACGACTGGAGAGAAAAAGCAGTTTGTTTGGATACATTCGGAATACGGAAACTGTTAGGGTTATTGATCTTCCTACCAATTGCTCCTTTCATGACTTCAATTCAATGATTTTTGTGTTTTTGCTGTGTTATCGAACAGTGATAGTGATTCTAGTAGGGTTTAGAATCTTGCAATTTTCGTCGTCACAGGTCGTTAAGGAAGAAGGATAGCACGACGTCGTTTTCCTATAACTTGGGCCTTAAGCCTTTGAGCTTTAAACTTCCAAATGCGGCACTCGTGGCGTTTTTCGAAGGCCCATCGGGTTGTCCCCTCCACGCAAGGAATAACCCTCCGAGCTCGTGTATAGATAAAATTTTTAAATATTTTTCACAAAATTAGTAATCCTTGTAAAACGTGACGAATTTCATTTCTGTGCACAAAGTCCAAAACTCCATGACTTTCAACGGAAAATTATTGTATCATTCCGTGACAACGACCGAAATCTCGCCTTCAGTTTCCTGTTGTTCACTCACTCCTACATTGTTACTCTGTCGAAGCAGTAAATATGTCCTTGCAGACAGTAGAAGAAGAAGAAGAAAACCCTTCAGGAGCAAGCAAGAATTTTTCCCTGAACCTACGTTTCAAAACGCCAGTTCATACAAGTCTGCCCTATCGGAACAACCGCCAAGCGACACACACACACACACACACACCGCCTCGAGAACCGCCTCTTCGCTCGTTCAACGGACGCCACCAAGGTCGTAACTCTCCAAAAACAAGGCAAAGAGCCCGTGCAAAAATGCCTCACGTGGTGGGACTTAATCTGGCTCAGTGTCGGCCCGTCGCCGGCTCGGGCACTTTGTCAGCACCGGACAAGAAGCGAACGAACGTGCAGGACCCTCCGTTTTATTGTCTTATTTGATTTCAGGTATTTTTTCTATCAGTCTTTCTTATACGGAGTTTGCAGTCGAAATCCGGTCGCAGGTGTTTTTTTTCTTCTTTTTTACGTATTGAGTTGGGTGATTATATTGCTTTTTTGCTGCTGGGAATATTCTTTTGGAAGCTGTAGTTGGCGCGGCTGGATTAGGATTTGAGTAGCATGATTAAGAGTGATAATTCTGATTTGTTGCGTTTTAAGGTTAAGCATCTTGCTGACGGGTTTAATTTGTTAGACCCGGGTGCAGTTTTGGTTCTTTTGGTTTGTAATGGGATTGCAATAAGTGGAACAAGAAGTATATCTTGGTTGAATTCGATTAGTTCGATTGTGAGGTTTTGTGATAATTGTTGGGTTTATTCATAGCAAGAATTCTAATTTGGTGCCATTTTTCCCGTGCAGCACCAAGGGTGTGAGGTTTGCTTTAGCAGCCATGGTTTATTGGTCTTTTACGGGTTTTGACTTGATGGCTACTATGGCTGAAAAGACTAAGCAGCCTTCGAGAGATATACCAATTGGTGGTTGATTCAATGTCTATGATTACTTTGATTTATTGTTTGATGGCTTTAGCATTGACTATGATGGTTCAGTATACACAAATTGATGTAAACGCTGCATACTTGGTTGCTATTGGGCAAAGTATTTGGTGGGTGCATGGGGCTTAAGGGAATGACTATTACTAGTATGTTGGTTGGATCGCTTGGTCAAGCTCGATACACAACTCAGATTGCTAGAGCTCATATGATTTCTGCCTGTTTGCTCTGGTTCACCCTAAAACTCAAACACCGATTAATACTACTCTGTTGGTAACAATTTTTAGCTCAATCACTGCTTTTTTATCCAGTTTGGATGTTTTTGTCAAGTGTTTTTTTCTTTCAGTACACTCTTAATTTTTAGGCTTATGGCCATTGCATTGCTTGTGAGGTGATAATATGAGAGGGATGTTACTCCAAACAATGATTTGTTTAAGTTCCTAGCATGTTAATTGTTGTAATTGCTTCTTCAATAGGCATAGCAACAATCTGGAATTCAAATGAGAAAGGATCCATTGGTTATGTGTTAACAAGAGTCCCTTGGTTGTCAGGAGCTTTAGGAATGGCATTGCTTCCGAAGTGGTGTGTTCTAAAAGTTTGGGGAGTTCCCCTGTGGCATTTTTTGAGGTTCATCATCTGCAGCACAGTAATGCTTGTATTATTTGTCAGTTGGCCTTCATGCAACCTATGACTTGGTCCTTCAGAACCAAGAAAAACTAGACATTGAGCAAGGCCTGTGAGATAAAACCCGGAGATACTGGTGTGGATAAACCTGTGTAGGCATTCTGCATACCACAGCCAATTATACTTGGGATATTGCTAAAAATGATCTGTGATTACACAAGATATATTCAAGTAGATGGGCTAGCTTCTCTGTTTATCTGTTTCAATTTATAGCCAGATTGATAACTTTCTTTTTAGCTTTGGATTTCATTTCCCCTCCTTGGTTTTGGTTGTCTTGTCCCTTCCTGCTTTATATGTGGTCCTTTGTTTTGTTATATATCGAATTCGACTAATTAAAAGCATAGATTTTCTTTGTTAAAGAAATCTGTAGTACATTTTGCCTTTCTGATTCTTGGAGTTTTATTGATTTATAGATAAAACTTCAATTTAAATTGCTTTAGAGAAAGAGTTATAAAGACTATTTGAATTTGCAATGCAATCACATCATAATTTTCTTACTCATGTCTCCTTTGGCTCTAACAATAGGACCCAATATGATAATGGTATAATATCTTCATCCTTATTTCTGTTTTTGACCTTTCATTATTATAAAATCATACTTTAACAGTGAAAATTTTGTTGAATTGCCAGCATAGGCCACAAAACTTCCTTATTTACGTAGAAAGAGTTAACAAGGTATTATTTTGAAAATCTTGCAATTTCTAAAAGAAAAGAAGAAGATTTTGCCATGTGATTGTGAGTAGTCTTTCTTCCTTTGACAGGAAAACATCATATGCAGCCAGTACCAAATGTTGTCCTGAAATGTGTCAAAGAATCCACAGTACAACTTGTTAGAAATGGACCAACGAATTGATAATGATATTATAAATGTACATATCTACAAAATCTTGCATAATACCAAGCAACATGAACATTTAACACCCACTAACCTTAGCAAGAAAGCTTATCTCAAAACTCTTGTCTGACAGGATTTTCTCTTGATCTGAAGTTACTGTATATATTTAAAAAAATCATGTGAGATATTTTATATGCTTTTTTTTTTTTTTAACAGCATGGCTAAATCCGTGGCCTGTGCTTCTTGTTTCATTATCCAATGGTCCCAAATCCTCCTTCATAAAAGTCCAGAAGATTCTCTTGTTTTACTATAAGCAATCTTCTTTTTTCTTCTATATGGTCCATACGTCATAAACGTTAACAACAGACACAAGCACATCACGATAGTTGTTTTTTAATTTTACAATATCATACGTTGATTAAAACGAACATAATAAAAGTATTTTAAACCTTTTTTTGAGTCCTTGAATAGACAATTTCTTTCTTTCTTTCTTTCCTTTTTTGACTAAGAAATGGTAGCTTATTAGGCAGCTATTCTCTCAAAGTGATTAAGCCTGTTATCTGCCGATCTTGAACTGTATGCAGATCTCTTGTACTCAAACTATGTAAACTCTTTATACAAACTTGGTTCATGGTTTTTCATTAGTGAAGGTACTGGGGCAATTTTCTCACTCAACGGTGGTCCACCAATTGAAACTCTTGATTGCAAACTGTTGGCCAAAAACCTATGCCCACACTCTTAAACCTCCCATTGGTCAGCACCTGCAATATGCACAGAAAACCCACCGAACAAAAGATAAATTCAGTAGTCAGTCAGTCATTCACTATATAAATCAATGTCAGTGAAGATGAGAGATGACCAAATGCTTCTTTTGGGTAATGTGACATTTTAATAGCACATTTAGCTATCAATCTATCTATTCACATTCATGAAAAAATTATTGGTGGGGACTGCGGACTGCTTTTGCAGATGACCTTAGATCATTTACGACAACATGATAAAATAAAACAGTGTTTCATCAAATTTGAAAATGTTTTCCTTTTTTACATGTAAGGAGTCACCAATATTGATGAAGAATGAATTTTGGTCAGGTGGTACTAAAAGCCAACTTCCATCTATGAGAGAAATTTGCAATCCTGAAATGTTGTTGGAATAATTTGTGGGTCTGTGTGTTCTCCAAATCCAATCAAATTGGTTACTCCATTGAAAACTTGAGGGGCATGGCGAGTAGTTATTAACCCTGAGAACAGAGTGACTATGCTCATCTTCCAAAAGCTTGCTGAAAAAACATTCCTTGGTTGAATGTTCAATCCATCTGCCATTCGTTCCAGAATCTCACATGCCATTTTCTTCACTGCTGATGTATAATGATTCAAAGCACAACCACCCAAAAAAAAAAGTTTCAGAAATATAACTTGTGAATGAGAAAGATTGAATTTTGATTGATTCTGATCAATTATCTCACCGAAACTTTTCTGGGTTTTTTTCAACAAATCGTTGGTGATTGAATCTATTTAAGAGAAGATATTCAACCGAACCCACTTCACCGTTTGGTCCACTGCTTTTTGCTTCCATAGCCAGAAGGGTTAGGAGAACTGGATTTTTCTCTCTCTCAAACTGGCAATGAGAAAAACTTGATGGCTTTAGATCAGTGAGGGAGCTGCCTTACTGCCTTACTGTTTGAGGGGGCATGGTCAAAACCAAACACACGCGCGCGGGCGCGGTCTATCCCATCCTATATCTCACCCCTAAAATCAAACGTTTAAAAATATATATATATATAGACATATAAAATAATATAAAATATAATTATTAATAATAAAAAAATATCGTAGAATAATAATTAAAATATTTTATTATTTATATTCATATCAAATTTATAAAAAAATATATTTTTAATATTTTAATAAATTTAAATAAATAAATAATAATTTTATATTTTATATTTAATTGATTAAGTATAAAAAGGGTTTATAATTTACTTATTTTCTTCTCTCCTCTTTTTTCTCTCCTAACTATCTAAACCTATACTCTTTATTAAAATTAAGAAATTAAATCAAATTTTAAAATTTAACTCCCATATTTTAAAAAAAAAATAAACACCAAAAATTAAGTTATAAAGGAAAAATTTATTAAAATAAGAAAAAATATTAATTTAAAATTAAGAGAATTTTTTAAAAAATAAAAAAAATTTAAGATAAGTTTATTTTGAATAATTCTAATTTAGATATTTATGATTTTAAAATAAATTTTTTGTTTTATCTCTTTTTTGAAATAATAATATGTTTTATATACTTTTACTGATTGATGTATCAGTAAATCTGACGAAATTCAAAAGATCTGGATAATGGTCTGATTACATGTCTCTTATTAAATTTATTATATATTTAATTTTTTAATTAATTATATGAATAAAAAAAATATGTCCATATAATTGATTGTATTTATATATAAGTAAAAAATTTAATATATATTTTAATTATAAAAAAATTTTAAAAATTAATTATTGATAATTTTTATAATTTAAGAAAATAATTTTTTTTATTTTTTATAATAATAAATATTTATTTTTAATTATAATAATATAATTTAATAATTTTATTTTTTATAATAATTTATTGATTTTTATATTTTATACTAATATATTTATTTTTAATTTTAACTTTTTTAATATAGATTTTTGATTCCGCTGTGAATCAGTTCCAGGGGATTCATGACTAATTACCTTGAAGAATACGAATTCTTAACAAGAAGATGTTTCGAGTCAGGTTTTGAAAGACCAATCAAAGGAATTGCAGGAAACAATGCAGAAGTTTTCACGTAAGAACACCGTTCGATTGCTGGTTTGGATAATAGAACCCTTATTGATCGTTTAATGAGAGGAATAATTTTTCAGTTGCAGCTTTGGGGTATTAACGAGAGAAACAAAGTTGAATTCGGAAACAAAAAATAAATAAATAAAAATTATATATTAGCAGATTAAAACTTTTTAATAGAGGATGGTCGTCCATCAGAATCTTCCGCAAGTGGAGTCTAGTCAACAGTTATGAGCTTTCCTTAGGATAAATTAATAAATATAAAAAGCTGAGATTTAATTTTAATTTTATATAATAAAAATGATCTCAAATTTAATACCCCACTCCTTGATGGACTACCAATAATCAAATTTAAAAATAATAATATTAAACTCCACAGAACATTCTTTTCGTACTAAAAAAAATAAAATTAATAAATAATAAGAATATATTTAATTCTATTAATATTCAAAAAAAAAAGTACACGTGTTAAAATTTTAGCCTACCTCCACTTCAATAGCTCAAGATCGCTGTACTTGGAGTTAGAGGTTAAATAGGATACTATAATGATTTTTGTTAGTCGTCTATCTTACTAAAATCAAATCTAAATTTTTTTATTCTGTTTAATTTATATAAAGGATTAAAAATTAATTTTTTATTCAAATTAAATTGATACTCAATTTAAATAAAATATCAGTTTTATAATTCCTATAATTCAATCCTTATTTTTTTAAATAAAATTTAAATATATTATATTTTAATTTAAAAAATTAAAAACAATCCAGACAATTTTAAAAATATAAATAATTATACAAAATAAATAAATATCTAAATTCAAATAATAACCAATTAAACAATAAAATTATTTTCATAAATATAAATAAATTCAACATTAAATAATTAATATATTTTTTAATTTTAAGTGATTAAACAAATATATATATATATATATATATATATATATATTTTATTATCATTATTA